>JASDQU010195493.1:0-19689 GCA_032191745.1 Picea mariana | reverse complement strand
GCTTACCTGGCATCAGGCCACCTCATACCCTTTCCTTGCCAAAGCCATGCTGAACAAACTCTTGAAAACCCTCTTAAATTAAGTAGCCCGCACCCTAACCCATTACTAGGCGCGTTGGAACGCTGTCAGGCCTTCTACTGCATGCATTGGAATGCTGGCTAGCCAACTACAGCCCGCGTTTACCTAACAAAGCACAAAAACAGGAAATTTGCCGACGGGACAAAAAGCTTTGGGTCAGTTAACTGGAACTCCCAGCCATGCATGGCCGAGAGTTCATCCAAAACCCTCGCTCCTTCTAGCCTATAAAAGAAGGGGTAGGGTTACTATTTGGAGGAGGAAAAAGATAGCAAAGAAACTTTGCCCAATTGCCGAATCCATTTGTCCCAACCCTTTAGCATTTTCTTAAGCCTAAACAGAATTCAAGCAAAGCAGTTGGAGGACAAAGAAGAGGAGGAGCCCAGGATCAGGATCGAGGAACGGTGGCCGGTCTCTATTATTATTGTAAGTTGATTAATCTTGAGATTAATAAAGAATACTTTTCCCGTCCCAATGCAAATGTGATATATATTTTATTTGATTTATGCTTTATCTCTAACCCTTAGGTAGAAGAATAGCATGCATGCGTAGTGTTTTGTCTTGATTGCAGGATTGTCTTTGGAAGGAGCAGCGAGAGCAAGCAGAGAAAGCGCAACGGAGGATCTACATCAAACGTCGATGTAAAAAGGTTAGTGGATCTCTTCCATGCTTGTGTGTGAAAAAGGGGTTTGAGTATTGGGGTGATAGGTTAAAAGTGTTTCTTGAAGGTCATGATCTGCGTACAAGTTCAGCCCTAGCTTGTTAGTCCGTAAGGTATTATTTCCCAACAACACCTGCTGTGCTATTACCTCTTTCAGCTCCTTAATCTTCTGTGATTTCTTTGATTTTTTATTTCTTGAGGTTTCACCTTCATCTTTGGAAGTAAAAACTTCAAAATCATGTGCAGTTTCCATGGAGTGCTCTGGACTTTTGATGGCTGGACTTTCATCATCTTTTTCTGGTTCTGTGTTTGAATCTGTGTATGGCAGATTTAGAACATTAACTTTCTTTACTGTGGATTGCTCAGGGTTTGTTTCGAAATCTAGTTTCTTTTTAACTTTCTTGGGCTTCATGCTAAACTTTTTCTCTTCTGGTGACTTTGGAAGAGCTCTCCTTCTCTTTGAGCTACTCTGAGGGGTTGGCTACTTCTTGCCTACTTTCTTCTTTTCATTTATAGGTTGAGTTTGGGTCTCAAAACCTTCCCAGAAGAGAAAGTGCTGCCAAGTTCTTTTTCTCTGTCTCAATTCTTCTAAGATGATCATTTTAATCAGTCCATAATGACAAAGGGCATTTTTTATGCTGAATGGTTCGGCTCTGATCCTATTACACACCTTTGTTAGGCTTTTATAAAGAAAGAAAGACAAATTTAGAAGGACCTTCCCTGTGAAGTGATCTAGGAGTCTAAAGTGATATAACATCAACTTGTCATACCTGCCCTTTGAGGTTATATATAGTTGAATGCCCTTGAACATAACTTGCCATTCCTCTTCAAGGTAAGAAACATGGATACTTTTCTTCCAGGTTATACTTCAGAATTCTTTCTTAAGGTATGATCTAAAAACCAAATGCTTGGTCACTGTTGTTTTAAACCAACTTTGGCCTATTCTGGGCAAGCCAGTTGCTGAAGCGATGGCAGCTTCATCAACTATCAGTTCCAGAGAACCCACTGTAGCTTTCTTTCCATTGTATTACTTTGCAAAGGTATCTGCTATCGCGTAGTGATATCCCTCCTACAACTTTTCCACATATGTCATACAACCTGCGTTTGAGAAACACTTCTACACCTCTGGATAAGACTGCAAAAAAGATAAATTGTCTAATTCTTTCCTCAGAAGTAGTCCTCCTTGCTTCCTTGCCATATGCAACTTAATCACCAGTTAATTTGTACACGGTTGACACAGTAATATTCTTAATAAGGAAAAGGGTTGGCGCTGGTGAAAAAGACCCTATGTTATCAATTGAAATATGAAACCCCATAATAGAATTTTCGAACACCGTGAGTTTAAAATAAGAAATGATGATTTGATTTGATGTCATTAGATAGCTGGTGCTTTATCCTCTGGTTGCAATGATGATTAAGAGTTCGTCACCTGCTCAAAACCTCCTCTTTTTTTTGCACGAAATATGTGAGCACAATCTATCATGATGTCCTTCTAGAACGTGATGAAAAGGTGTCACCACTCATTTGCTTCCATTAGCTCGCCATGATGATTGTATGACGTGTGTCTGACGTATCCTTTTTGGGTTTCTCAAGTCGTTGGAGGAAAACCTGTGTTAACACTTTCACCAGCTCACTTGCTGCTAGGAGTACACTTTAGCTGTTGAAACCCGAGGCTTTCACCAGCTAACTTCAACTTCAAAATAGATGTTAGCTGTTGAAAGGCTTTTTCTTGATTTTTTGAAAAAACCTTTTGAGGATCAATTTATTTCTAGGATAACATCTTAAATCCTATGTTTTGACACTTCTAAACTCTAAAAATTTATATAGAACCCTAATTTATGACCATACTATCACCTACAAAATGGAACAAATTGACTGATTCATTTTGGGAGATAACATTTGGCTCCAGTTGGGATGGATGCCTCCCTGTGAGGTTTCCAAGAACCTAGTTTGACTCAGTAGCCTTATTTACAACTTAAATTCAAAATTGATTTTACTCATTATTCCATTGGGCATGGAGTTATTGATGAAACAAAACAAAAACAAAAACAAAAACTGAAAAGAATATGTACAAATAAGCACGCTTTAAGGAAAGCCTCATGAAAAGTAGAGTTTCAGCAACTGTCGATTGAATGGGCCACTTGATACTTCTTCACCTGCAAGATCTTGGAGGACAAAAGTATTGTTCTACTGAGCTGATGCTATGACAAATGGACTTGTCCAGAGTGCATCAAACTTGCCATGTTTTCCCTTACTTGTCTTGCTGTATCCCATTTCAGAACCAGATCCCCTGCCTTGAAAATATCTATCTTAACTTTTCTGTCAAAAAATTATTTTATCTTCCTTTGGTGTAACTCTGTCTTTTCCAGAAGTTGCTCTCTGTCTTGCTGCAACTCTACCAAATTGTGGATCCTCCTAGTTAGATCATTTGGCTCAGAGTCAACTTCTTGTAAAAATTTTGCAACTGGCAGTGCAAGTTAAACAAAAAAGATGACTTCAATGCCATATACCAACTGGAAGTGGGATGTACCAATCGAATTTTTATTTGTAACTCTGTCAGCCCAGAAAGAAAATTTCAACTTGGAATCCCAACCCTTGGTATTTTGTTCAAGCAACTTCTTTATGATTCTTACTAAAATCTTATTTGATGATTCAGCTAAGCCATTTCCCTGAATAGTAAGAAGTAGAATGTACTAGCTGAATTCCCATCTCTTCACATAATTTTACCAAGTGTTTATCATTAAACGCAACAACGTTGTCTGTGACTATTCTCTTAGGGTAGCCAAATCTGGAGAATATGTTTTCTTGTAGAAAATTAATGATGACAGTGTGATTGGCATTTTTTGTAGGAATGGCCTCGATCCATTTGATAAAATAATCAGTAGCCACAAGGATCCATTTATGCTGATTGCTAGAAGGTGGATGAATCTCACCTATGAAGTCCAAACCCCATTGCTGAAAAGGACCCGTGACCACAATAGGTTTGAGGGGAAGAGATTTTAGATGATGTTTGCCTGCAAACATTTGGCACTTGTCACATGTTTTCACAAATTTACACACATCTGAAAATAAAGATGGCCAATAGTAACCAACTCTTAGGATTTTATGAGTGGTAGTCTTCTAGTAATGATGTTCTCCACACTCACTATTATGAAATTCAGTCATGATTTTAGCTCATTCCTCTTGGTTTATGCACCTCAAGAGTATCCCTGTTGGATTTTTCCAAAACAACAAGTTGTCATTAATGTATAAATTTATGGCTTTGAGCTTTAAATCTCTCCCTTGTGTTTTTGTCAAATTTGAAGGAACTGATAAATTCTACAGAAAATAAATGATGTGACTGTACCATTCACAGTCAGCTAGGTGAGGAGAAACCTGCAAATTATCACTATATTTGTCTTCTGAAACCTAAATGTTTTCTGCATTTATACCCACAAAATTTATCTCAACCAATTTACAATTTTCTTCTGCAAGGCCTTGACCTTTCACAAGTTTTACTGGCTTGATCTCGATATCAAATTTAATTAACTTTGACATCCACTTACTCCTTTTTCCATCTATGTCAAGTTGTACAAGCACATGTTTAACCGAGCTTGAAGGTACATAAGCTATTACCTTGGCTTGAAGAATGTAAATCCTGAAGGCTTTTAATGACTTGATGAGTGCATATGCTTGTTTTTCCAATGGTTCATACTTTACTTCAACATCTCTCAAGACTTTACTGAAGAAGGAAACTGGTTGCTCCTGATCATCAACATTTCTCTGCAATAGTACAACTACAATTGTATCTTTTGAAGCAAATGGAAACATATAAAACTCCTTGTCAAAGTTAGGACTGATTAAAATAGGGGCTGTTATAATGGCTTCTTTGATAGCATTGAAAGAGTGTTTAGCTTCTTCAATCCATCTTACTTCAGAATTCTTTCTTAACATACAAGTAATGTGCTTTGTAAGTTCTGCAAAGTTTGCTATAAACCTCCTGATAAAGTTTATAGTTCCAAGGAAAGACTGAATATCCTTTTTTGATCGAGGAAGAGACAAATTTTTAATGGCTTCTACTCTTTTTGGATCAATCCTTACCCCATCAGTTGAAACAATATGTCCAAGCAATTGCCCTTCTTTAAGTGCAAAATTATATTTCTTAGGATTAAGAGAAATGCCATACCTTCTGCATTTTAGGAAGGCCTTCCTCAAGTGCTGCAAATGATCTTCATGGCTTCTTGAAAAAATAGTTATGTCATCAAGATATATCAAAACAAATTTGTCTTTTTCTCCAACAAATGCAATGTCCATTGCTCTCTGGAAACTAGCTCCAACATTCATCAGTTCGAAAGGCATCTTTTCATACATGAAAGTGCCCCATGGAGTGGTAAAGGCAGTCTTTTCTCTGTCATCCGGATGGACAACAATATGGTTGTATCTGGAGAATCCATCAATAAAAGACAACACACTGGACCCTAACACCTTCTGTAAAATGTGTTCCATCTTGTGCAGCGGGTAATTGTCTTTCCTAGAACACTTGTTTAAATTTATAAAATCCACACAGAGTCCGATCTCCCATTTTTATTTCTAACAGGTACAAGGTTAGCAATCCAATCTGAGTATCTGAGAGGTATAATAATTTTAGCATCCAATAATTTCTTGATCTCTTTTTCCATGGTAGGCAGCAACACAGGACTGAAAGATCTAAGCTTCTGCCTAAATGGTTTAGTATCTTTGTTTAAAGGAATCTTGTGTTGAATTATCTCAGTGTTGAATGTTTTCAAGTCACTATATTGCTAAGCAAAGATATCAACAAATTATTTTAACTACTCACCATAATCAACCTTTTGTTTTTCAGACAGATGAGAAGCGAAGTTGACATATTTAGGATCTTGTTCACTGGCTACATTAAACTGAAATACATATGAGTCCTCTTCCTTCTTTTCCAATTTGACAGCTACATCATTATTATCAAAAAGCCTTTCTAAAGGGACCAATCCTCTAGAAATTTTGGTGGTGGACAATTGAACAATTTCATGTGCTCCAATTTTACTTCTGAGGTTGGGCTTCTCAGCTTCTTCATCATGTTCATTCTCCAAATCAATCTGCAAATCTGCAAACTCATCCATTACTGCAAGGAATCTAGTGAGTTCAGCATCATCTTCAAAAACCTTCCAAAACTTTACATTATCAGGGAGTGATGGCCTATACTTTACTTGGAGTTCATAGTTTAATTTAGGAGGTAATGGAAGTATGAAAGAGCAAGCTGAAACAACAATGAATCAACTAGTTCATTCATGGCTCTAGGAACATGAGTAATCTTGAAATATGTAAAAGCATGGATCACTGTCAAAACTTCATCTCTATAGGCTTTCAGCCTAACATGTTTGGCCTGGAAGGATTTGTTTACTTGCTGAATTATTAGGTCTGCATCTCCAAATATCTGTAGTCTCTGAATCTTCATCTCTTTGGCTGCATTTAATCCTAGGAGCAGCGCCTCATACTTTGCAATGTTGTTAGTTGCTTTAAAATCAAGCTTAAAGACAAATGAGTGGTTTCTTTTGAAGGAGAAATGAATACCACCCCTGCTCCTGCTGATTCTCTAGTACAAGCTCCATCGAAGAATATGGTCCAAAGGTCATCTTCTGCTACTTCTGTGGATTGAACTACATGCTTCCTAAGCAATAATGAATCTGATAGTGAATCATCAATTTGTAATATGCAAGCTCCCATACCTATGTCAACAGAATAAATAGGATGATTGGCTGGATTTTGTTCATCACTGATGATGTAGGCAAGCTGTGACTCTTTGTATAATATTTTGTTTACTCCTCCAAAAATAGGGATAGTAGCATATGAGAGATCCATTTGAAGAGTTCCCCCTAATCTCTTCATCCATGATCTTGATAACAAACATCCAAATTTGGGCGGGATATCTGCTAACACTACATCCATAACCATAGTTTTCATAGATGCTTGGGTCAAATTTACAGCCAAATCCTTGATCATTCCAAGACATTTGACTTTTCGAGAGTCAAATGAGAAAATATCATGGTAAGCCTTGGTAATTTCTAATCCAAGCTCATCCATAACTGCCTTTGGCATTAAGTTGTGAGAGGCTCGAGAGTCTAACAGGCAGTTATGTAATGTTTTGTCATGAATGTTCAGAGAGATATAAAAAGGTGGACAACTTTCATCTCTATCTTCTATCATTTGGCCTAAAACAATGGTTGGCTTGTCATCATATATATTAAGAATATCAGCAGAGGGAGATATGGACTTGGGGTCAAGAGTTTTGAGGATATCTTTCTTGAATGCTTCATTTTTCATTAACTCAACTAAAGGGATGGGGATTTTGATTTTTTGTATTTCAGCCTCAAAATTGAAAGAATAAGAGGTTTTATCATAAAATTTTACCTCATTTGAAAGAGCCTTCAAAACACTTTGTTGGTCTTCAGGGGTCTGATTTTTTTGAATTTGTTGCTTGGCAGGAGCAACAATCTTTTTTGGAGGAGCTGGTGTATTCTCATTTGAAGAGGCTACCTGCTGATTCTTTGGTATTTGATCCTTTTGCTTGATAGGGGCATAAATCTTCTTAGGAGGTGCACTTTGTTGGGCAGTGTTAGACTTAGATCTGAGATTATATTTGTTATTCTCTTCCATTTGAAAAAGACCGTTATCAACAAAATTCTCATCTATCTGTTCAGTCATTAATGCCTCTTGATAGTCATGCTGTGTCAGATAAGATTTCCCTGTATCATCTCCAACGCGGTGAATATTATTCTCTTCATCTTCTTGAAAATCATCTTCATCTTCGTCCATCACAAAATTTTGAAGAGGAGCCTTTATCTTCTGATCCTCAATAGGATTTCTCTCTCTCTCTGCAAAATCTACACTTGCTGATTATTTCTCTTGAAGTTGTGGGGATTCTGATTAGAATTTCTGTGTGTATAATCATAAGTACCCCTTCCCTTGAGAGGCTGCTTGTTTTCAATTTTAAGTTTAGAAATCTCAAAAGTTAAAGTCTCTAACATTTTAGCCATCTTGTCTAATTTTGGATTAGTATTGGATGAAGAAGAAGCTTCATCTCTAGGCTTTCTTCTATTAGTGTTTCCCTTTAACTTATGAGCAACCCATATATTTGATTCTACTTCAAGGGCATAAACTTGCATCATAGATAGTGTAGGTGACCTTCTTTCTCTCAACAACAAACAGAATTCTGAATCAAATGAATTTGCATATGTGATTTTGGCAGAGGTATCTGAGGGTTTTATCTCAGCTGGTATTTTACTGTACATCCTATTGAACCTTTTAGTGAAATCATAGACTGATTCACCATTTGCTTTCCTTATATTTCCAAATTCAGTAATATAGTACAAAAAGTCTCTCCTATCACCCCAGTTCTTCAAAAAGATGTCATCCAATTGCTCCATGCCAGCTATTGTGACAGGTGATTCTTGCGGATTCGCCCTGGTACTGATCTTCTTTGGAGCCAGGATGAACTTGTGGAGTCACCAGATAGATGATTACAACCAATGTAATGTCTAATCTTTGTCTATCATCAAAGATCAACTCTGTGTCGTCTCCCAGGAAAGCTGAGCTTCAGTCTCCTCTCCCCAACAATGGCGCCAATTTGTTATCACTCCAAGAAACTCTTTGAGGTTGTGGGTCAAAGATGCTTGGTAACTTAAGGTAAACTTGTTTTTGTATTTTTGCATGTGTGGATCAATGGGATAAATCAATTACAGTATGGTATTCAGACAGTCAAAATGATAATCAAATGAACCAGTGCTCTCAAGGATCAATAATCAGATGATAACTTTTAAGTGGGTGATAAAACAACTTATAAACCAAATACAAATGTAGGGTTTAATAAACAATGATAAGAAACTATTAATCAAGTTATGAGCTAACCAATGAGATGATAGTCATTCTGCAGCTAAAACAACTTGAATAAGAGTACAAAAGGAAAGATGAGAATCTGACATCAATAGAGAGAGAAAACTGTGATTTGTATTATCATATGGAAAAGTCTATTTACAATATAGTATTTTCTGTATCCAAAATCAAACCCTAGCATCTGAAAAAGATAGGCATTTATAGCCTTTACAACAAGTCTTAGATCCTGGAAATTTGGATCTAGATTTCTAAATATAGAAAGCAAAAAACAAAACTAAATACAATAGGATAATTAAGAACTAGTTCCTATGAATCGAACTATCTTCAAAGCTTGTCTTCGACATCTGGTCTTCATCATTGCTATGTCTTTGATGTGTCATGGAGGAAAGGACACATGTCTTCAGTGGTTGGAAAACTTTCAACAACTGTGAACAAATCTTTAGTTGACCAATTAAGTATTCACCTCCAAAATCTCCACGAATCTTTGAAACTGAATATTTCATGATTTGGTGATTAATCGTTTTGATACTCTCTTATCCTTTAAATCACCCAAAAATCACTCCGTTTGAGCTCAAATCTTCAAAATTCTTACTATGCGGTTTCACCAGCTATTTTGCCTTAGGATTTGCTAATTAGATGATGAAAGCTTTGCTTTTCAACAACTAATTGGTTATAATTGCACCTTCTATGCTGGTGAAAACTCTGTTTTTGTAAAAAGGAAAACCTTTCGTGTTCAAAATAAAAAATCATTGTTTATTTGGTTAATCTCCCTGCAGATTTACAGCAACCTGTGCCATCACCTGTAGATCTAGATGTGTGGTAATTTTTGCCTTCAACTTTTTGATTTTCCTCTTTAGGCGCTTAGCTAACCAGCATAAGCTATTATAATCCTTTGTGATCTTTTTCTTCTTCTTCTTGTCCTTTATACTTTCACGTGCCAGCTTCTCAAAAGCTGCATTGGTCTTTGTGAAATTCTCTTATAAAGATTTATATCTTGCCTTTATCACCCTTTCTAGAACCTCCTGCTGTGCTATTACCTCTTTCAGCTCCTTAATCTTTTATGATTTCTTTGATTTTTTATTTCTTGAGGTTTCACCTTCATCTTTGGAAGTAAAAACTTCAAAATCCTGTGCAAGTTCCATGGAGTGCTCTGGACTTTTGATGGCTGGACTTTCATCATCTTTTTCTGGTTCTATGTTTGAATCTGTGTATGGCAGATTTAGAACATTAACCTTCTTTACTGTGGATTGCTCAGGGTTTGTTTCGAAATCTAGTTTCTTTTTAACTTTCTTGGGCTTCATGCTAGACTTTTTCTCTTCTGGTGACTTTGGAAGAGATCTCCTTCTCTTTGAGCTACTCTGATGGGTTGGCTGCTTCTTGCCTGCTTTCTTCTTTTCATTTATAGGTTGAGTTTGGGTCTCAAAACTTTCCCAGAAGAGAAAGTGTTGCCAAGTTCTTTTTCTTTGTCTCAATTCTTCCAAGATGATCATTTTAATTAGGCCATAATGACAAAGGGCATTTTTTATGCTGAATGGTTCGACTCTGATCCTATTACACACCTTTGTTAGGTTTTTATGAAGAAAGAAAGGCAAATTTAGAAGAACCTTCCCTGTGAAGTGATCTAGGAGTCTAAAGTGATATAACATCAACTTGTCATACCTGCCCTCTGAGGTTATATATAGTTGAATGCCCTTGAACAAAACTTGCCATTCCTCTTCAAGGTAAGAAACATGGATACTTTTCTTCCAGGTTATACTTCGGAATTCTCTCTTGAGGTATGATCTAAAATCAAAATTCTTTGTCACTGTTGTTTTAAACCAACTTTGGCCTGTTCTGGGCAAGCCAGTTGCTGAAGCGATGGCAACTTCATCAACTATCAGTTTTAGAGAACCCACGGTAGCTTTATTTCCATCGTATTACTTTGCAAAAGTCTCTGCTATCACTTGGTGATAGCCCTCCTGTAACTTTCCACATATGTCATACAACCTGCATTTAAGAAATGCTTCTGCACCTCTGTATAAGATTGCAAAAAAGATAAATTGTCTAATTCTTTCCACAGAAGTAGTCCTCCTTGCTTCCTTTCCATCTGCAACTTAATCACTAGTTAATTTGTTCATGGTTGACACAATAATCTTCTTAATAAGGAAAAGTGTTGGTGCTGGTGAAAAAGACCCTGTGTTATCAATTGAAATATGAAACCCCATAATAGAATTTTTGAACACCGTGAGTTTAAAATAAGAAATGATGATTTGATTTGATGTCATCAAATAGTTGGTACTTTATCCTCTGGTTGCAATGATGATTAAGAGTTTGTCACCTACTCAAACCCTCCTCTGTTTGCTGCACAAAATACATGAGCACAATCTATCATGATGTCTTGCTAGAACGTGATGAAAAGGTGTCACCACTCATTTGCTTCCATTAGCTCGCCATGATGATTGTA
Source organism: Picea mariana (assembly GCA_032191745.1). NCBI lineage: Eukaryota > Viridiplantae > Streptophyta > Pinopsida > Pinales > Pinaceae > Picea > Picea mariana. The sequence continues at coordinate 8,629 of JASDQU010195493.1, read as the reverse complement.
TGACGTGTGTCCGGCGTATCCTTTTTGGGTTTCTGGAGTTGTTGGAGGAAAACCTATGTTAACACTTTCACCAGCTCGCTTGGTACTGGGAGTACACTTTAGCCATTGAAACCCGAGGCTTTCACCAGCTAACTTCAACTTCAAAACATATGTTAGCTGTTGAAAGGGTTTTTCTTGATTTTTTGAAAAAACCTTTTGAGGATCGATTTATTTCTAGGATAACATCTTAAATCCTATGTTTTGACACTTCTAAACTCTAAAAATTTATATAGAACCCTAATTTATGACCATGCTATCACCTACAAAATGGAACAAATTGACTGATTCATTTTGGGAGATAACATTTGGCTCCAATTGGGATGGATACCTCCCTGTGAGGTTTCCAAGAACCTAGTTTGACTCAGTGGCCTTATTTACAACTTAAATTCAAAACTGATTTTACTCAGTATTCCATTGGGCATGGAGTTATTGACGAAACAAAACAAAAACAAAAACTAAAAAGAATATGTTCAAATAAGCAGGCTTTAAGGAAAGCCTCATGAAAAGTAGAGTTTCAGGAACCGCCCATTGAATGGGCCACCTGATACTTCTTCATCTGCAAGATATTGGAGGACAAAAGTATTGTTCTGCTGAGCTGATGCTATGACAAATGGACCTGTCCAGAGTGCATCAAACTTGCCATGTTTTCCCTTTTCCTGTCTTGCTGCATCCCATTTCAGAACCAGATCCCCTGCCTTGAAAATATCTGTCTTAACTTTTCTGTCAAAAATTTATCTCATCTTCCTTTGGTGTAACTCTATCTTTTCCAGAAGTTGCTCTCTGTCTTTCTACAACTCTACCAAATTGTGGATCCTCCTAGTTAGATCATTTGGCTCAGAGTCAACTTCTTGTAAAAATTTTGCAACTGGCTGTGCAAGTTGAACATGAAAGATGGCTTTAGTGCCATATACCAACTGGAAGGGGGATGTGCCAATTGGCTTTTTATTTGTAACTTTGTCAGCCAACAAAGCAAATTTCAACTTGGAATCCCAGCCCTTGGTATTTTATTCAAGCAACTTGTTTATGATTCTGACTAAACTCTTATTTGATGATTCAACTAAGCCATTTCCCCGTGGATAGTAAGAAGTAGAATGTACTAGATGAATTTGCATCTCTTCACATAATTTTACCAAGTGTTTATCATTAAACGCATCAACATTGTCTGTGAATATTCTCTTAGAGCAGCCAAATCTGGAGAATATGTTTTCTTGCAGAAAATTAATGATGACAGTGTGATTGGCATTTCTTGTAGGAATGGCCTCGATCCATTTGGTAAAATAACCAGTAGCCACAAGGATCCATTTATGCTGATTGCTAGAAGGTGGATGAATCTCACCTATGAAGTCCAAACCCCATTGTTGAAAAGGACCCGTGACCACAACAGGTTTGAGGGGAAGAGATTTTAGCTGCTATTTGCTTGCAAACCTTTGGCACTTGTCACATGTTTTCACAAATTTACACACATTTGAAAATAAAGATGGCCAATAGTAACCAGCTCCCAGGATTTTATGAGCAGTAGTCTTCCAGTAATGATGTCCTCCACACTCATTATTATGAAATTTAGTCATGATTTTAGCTGATTCCTCTTTGTTTATGCACCTCAAGAGTATCCCTGTTGGATTTTTCCAAGACAATAAGTTGTCATTAATGCAAAAATTTATGGCTTTGAGCTTTAAATCTCTCCCTTGTGTTTTTGTCAAATATGAAGGAACTGATAAATTCTGTAGAAAATAAATGATGTGACTGTACCATTCACAGTCAACTAGGTGAGAAGAAACCTGCAAATTATCACTATCTATGTCTTCTGAAACCTAAATGTTTTCTGCATTTATACCCACACAATTTATCTCAAGCAATTTACAATTTTATTCTTTAAGGAGCTTGGCAAGGCCTTGACCTTTCACAAGTTTTGCTGGCTTGATCTCGACATCAAATTCAATTAACTTTGATATCCACTTACTCCTTTTTCCATCTATGTCAGGTTGTATAAGCACATCTTTAATCGAGCTTCAAGGTACATAAGCTATTACCTTGGCTTGAAGAATGTAAATCCTGAAGGCTTTTAATGACTTGATGAGTTCATATGCTTGTTTTTCCAATGGTTCATACTTTACTTCAGCAACTCTCAAGACTTTACTGAAGAAGGAAACTGGCTGCTCCTGATCATCAACATTTCTCTGCAATAGTACAACTACAATTGTACCTTTTGAAGCAAATAGGACTGATTAAAACAGGACTAATTAAAACTCCTTGTCAAAGTTAGGACTGATTAAAACAGGGACTACCATAATGGCTTCTTTGATAGCATTGAAAGAGTGTTTAGCTTCTTCAGTCCATCTTACTTCAGAATTCTTTCTTAACATACAAGTAATGTGCTTTGTAAGTTCTGCAAAGTTTGCTATAAACCTCCTGATAAAGTTTATAGTTCCAAGGAAAGACTGAAGATCCTTTTTTGATCTAGGAAGAGACAAATTTTTAATGGCTTCTACTCTTTTTGGATCAATCTTTACCCCATCAATTGAAACAATATGTCCAAGCAATTTCCCTTCTTTAAGTGCAAAATTAGATTTCTTAGGATTAAGAGAAATGCCATACCTTCTGCATTTTAGGAAGGCCTTCTTCAAGTGCTGCAAATGATCTTCATGGCTGCTTGAAAAAACAATTATGTCATCAAGATATATCAAAACAAATTTGTCTTTTTCTCAAACGAATGCAATGTCCATTTCTCTCTGGAAACTAGCTCCAACATTCATCAGTTCGAAAGGCATCTTTTCATACATGAAAGTGCCCCATGGAGTGGTAAAGGCAGTCTTTTCTCTGTCATCGAGATGGACAACAATCTGATTGTATCCGAAGAATCCATCAATAAAAGACATCACACTGGACGCTGACACCTTCTGTAAAATGTGTTCCATCTTGTGCAACGAGTAATTGTCTTTCCTAGAACACTTGTTTAAATTTCTGAAATCCACACAGAGTCTGATCTCCCCATTTTTCTGTTTGAGCTCAAATCTTTAAAATTCTTACTCTGTGGTTTCACCAGCTATTTCGCCTTAGGATTTGCTAATTAGCTGATGAAATCTCTGCTTTTCAGCAACTAATTGGTTATAATTGCGCCTTCTGTGCTGGTAAAAACTCTGTTTTTGTAAAAAGGAAAACCGTTCATGTTCAAAATAAAAAATCATTGTTTATTTGATTAATCTCCCTACAGATTTACAACAACCTGTGCCAGCACCTGTAAATCTGGATGTGTGGTAATTTTTGCCTTCAACTTTTTGATTTTCCTCTTCAGGCGCTTAGCTAACCACCATAAGCTATTATAATCCTTTGTGATCTTTTTCTTCTACTTCTTATCCTTTATACTTTCACGTGCCAGCTTCTCAAAAGCTGCATTTGTCTTTGCGAAATTCTCCGATAAAGATTTATATATTGCCTTTATCACCCTTTCTAGAACCACCTGCTGTGCTATTACCTCTTTCAACTCCTTAATCTTCTGTGATTTCTTTGATTTTTTATTTCTTGAGGTTTCACCTTCATCTTTGGAAGTAAAATCTTCAAAATCCTATGCAGGTTCCATGGAGTGATTTGGACTTTTGATGGTTGCACTTTCATCATCTTTTTTTGGTTCTGTGTTTGAATCTGTGTATGGCAAATTTAGAACATTAACCTTCTTTACTGTGGATTGCTCAGGGTTTGTTTCAAAATTTAATTTCTTTTTAACTTTCTTGGGCTTCATGCTAGAATTTTTCTCTTCTAGTGACTTTGGAAGAGGTCTCCTTCTCTTTGAGCTACTCTGAGGGGTTGGCTGCTTCTTACCTGCTTTCTTCTTTTCATTTATAGGTTGAGTTTGGGTCTCAAAACCTTCCCAGAAGAGAAAGTGCTGCCAAGTTCCTTTTCTCTGTCTCAATTATTCCAAGATGATCATTTTAATCAGACCATAATGACAAAAGGAATTTTTGATGCTGAATGGTTCGGCTCTGATCCTATTACACACCTTTGTTAGGATTTTATGAAGAAAGAAAGGAAAATTTAGAAGGACCTTCCTTTTGAAGTGATCTAGGAGTCTAAAGTGATATAACACCAACTTGTCATACCTGCCCTCTGAGGTTATATATAGCTGAATGCCCTTGAACAGAACTTGCCATTCCTCTTCAAGGTAAGAAACATGGATACTTTTCTTCCAGGTTATACTTTGGAATTCTGTCTTCAGGTATGATCTAAAATCCAAATTCTTTGTCACTGTTGTTTTAAACCAACTTTGGCCTATTATGGGCAAGCCAGTGGCTGAAGTGATGGCAACTTCATCAACTATCAATTCCAGATAACCCACTATAGCTTTCTTTCCATTGTATGACTTTGCAAAAGTCTCTTCTATCACCTGGTGATAGCCCTCTTGCAACTTTTCCACATATGTCATACAACCCACGTCTGAGAAACGCTTCTGCACCTCTGGATAAGACTGCAAAAAAGATAAATTGTGTAATTCTTTCCTCAGAAGTAGTCCTCCTTACTTCCTTGCCATCTGCAACTTAATCACCAGTTAATTTGCACACGGTTGACACAATAATCTTCTTAATAAGGAAAAGGGCTGGCGTTGGTGAAAAAGACCCTGGGTTATCAATTGAAATATGAAACCCCATAATAGAATTTTCGAACACCGTGAGTTTAAATTAAGAAATGATGATTTGATTTGATGTCATTAGATAGCTGGTACTTTATCCTCTGGTTGCAATGATGATTAAGAGTTCATCACCTCCTCAAACCCTCCTTTGTTTACCGCACGAAATACATGAGCACAATCTATCATGATGTCTCGCTAGAACGTGATGAAAAGGTGTCACCACTCATTTGCTTCCATTAGCTCGTCATGATGATTGTATGACATGTGTCCGGCGTATCCCTTTTGGGTTTATGGAGTCGTTGGAGGAAAACCTATGTTAACACTTTCACCGGCTCGCTTGCTGCTGGGAGTACACTTTAGCCGTTGAAACCTGTGGCTTTCACTAGCTAACTTCAACTTCAAAACATATGTTAGCTGTTGAAAGGATTTTTCTTGATTTTTTGAAAAAACCTTTTGAGGATCAATTTATTTCTAGGATAACATCTTAAATCCTATGTTTTGACACTTCTAAACTCTAAAAATTTATATAGAACCCTAATTTATGACCATGCTATCACCTACAAAATGGAACAAATTGACTGATTCATTTTGGGAGATAACAGGATGCACTTATATATGTTTCCAAGTTATATCATTTAGCATAGTATGAGGGTGTTTGTAGAGGACGTACAAGGGACCTTGTCCAATTAATGACCCAAAGGGATCATTGGATCAAGTGCTTTCAAAGGAATAACACACCCTCCCTAGCAATTAAGACTCCAGGTTTGCATATTTTTATATTGCTGCATCTTAAACAAATATTGTAACTGGGAAAACAGTCTTTAGAGATCTATTACTGCTAAGTACTTTTTCTATCAAATGTTTTGAATATTTTTAGTTCAATGATCATTGTGCAAATTCTCACTGTTTAGTACTAATGATGCACTTATTTACAAGATGAAATTGATTTATTCTAGGATATGTTCTTGGTTGTTGTCTTTGTCCCGAGCAGGTTACTATGGAGGTCACAACACTAGAAAAGTGTCGTTCTTGTCTTTTGTTCTTGTTTTGTTCCAGGGAGGTTACCACAGAGGAGGTTTCCACTAGTCCCTTGGGTTTCTTCCCCTTAGGGTATTTTCTAGGTGTTCTAGCAGGATTCCTCTTTTGAGGCATTTTACCTAGAAAATAAAAATAATGGGAAAATATTCAAAAGAAAAATATCATTCACTCATGATAACTTTCGCCATTATTACATCAAATTTTGTAATGCATCAACAACATGAAACAAAAATTCATATGCAAAATTTGGACCAATGTGTGAGGGGAAATAGTAAGACATATATCTTTTCCTTTTGCACAAGAATCCATAGTGCCTAGTTCATTCAATTTGTTTAATTGGAGGTAGCATTTAAATTAATCTTGAAACTATAGAGTTCATAAACATACCTAGAGTGTCGATATGTAGACAATGATGTATAAATTAGATGAATAAGAACAAATGTAGTTGAACTTTGATATAGAACTTAGTCGGTTACGTGTTAGGTGTGAAGGAAAATGAAACTGAACAAGAATTCACTCGGGGAATTTGCACCAAAATGTTCAACTATCCTAGCTCAGAAATACTAGAATCAAACTCACAATCTATGCTCCCAACACCCAGATTTTCATTCATAAAGTTCACTCCTCACTCACATAATTCAAATTATCAATTTGGTGAGCAAAACAATGGCAATGTTTGAATATTTATAATGAAATTGAATCAATATAGCGCCATCATTGTTAAATCTGGATTGAACTTGATTGGATTATGCAAACCTTGGAAATTTAATGGCGATTGGGTAGTCCATTGACCAAATTGGTGAATTAATGGCTACCGATGGCTAATAGGATTTATTATCGGTGGTCGATTCGATATTTAATGTTTGGAAAAAGTTTTGAAATGGAGTGATGCAAAGTTCATTTTGGTGAGAAATCGTACATATTCTCAAAGTTCACACAAAATAGGGTTGTCGATTGAGTTTTAAACTATGAAGGACGAAAGTGGAAAATCACAGTGATGAGAATTATCGGTGATATTTTTCACTTTGTCATTGCTACCCTTTTTCACTTTGCATTTTAGATAAAGTGGAAAGTCACCACCAATGGGTGCTCATTGACATGGAATTTGACTTTGGTAACCATTGTCCCTTTTTACTTTCATCGACATAGAGTTTACACAGTTGGTCGATATAAGTGAGGAAAATAACTTTGCATCATTTTTCATCGATGCCAAATTTCACTTTCACATCGACACAAAAGTTACTTTTTATTGTCGATGAAAGTGATTATAACTTGTTGATAACAATAAAAACTTGGTTTAAAAAGGGCCAAAGGACTGATGATTTTTTTTAGTTTTCTTGAGACAAAGGGAACTATTTAAAGGACCAAGGATTTTTTTTAGTTTTCTTGAGACAAAGGGGACGATTTAAAGGATTCACTAATATGTAAAAAAATCCATTAAAACTAAGATATATAATCTATTTTCAAAATGTACAAAAACTTAAAGAAAAGTGGTACCCAAAAATTGCAAAAAATGTTTCAGGGTGTGTTGTGGACTCAACAAGACTCATTTAGCCCATTTACCTAGGGGTAATATTTATATGAGTGCTTTAGCGTATCATCCCTTTTCCTACAACAAAGGTTGTTAAATCAACAAAACTAAAATACTTGGAATTATCAAACATTAATGTTTTAGGGGCACTGACTCTAGTCACAATGTTTTGATCAAGAAATTGGGTAACCAACTTCATCAAAGTGGTTTTCATAGGAATGGCCTTAGCCCACCAAGTTCCATAGTCGGTGGATGTTAAAATGTACTTATTCCCCATATAAGAGTTGTGAGTTATCATGCCAATGAAGTTAATACCCCATTGATTGAAAGGATGATCAATCTTAACTAGTTTTAGAGGCATATAGGAGTTTCTCTATTTTCAAGCAAAGACTTGGAAAGTGTGACACTTGCACACATGGACATTAGCATATTTAAATAGAGTAGGCTATAATATCCAAATCTATAGATTTTATCTCGAGTGTATCACCAAAAAAGTGACCATCAATAGGCTCATCATGCAAGTCATTTAAATCCCTTTACGTGTCATGTTTCTCAAGGCTTCACAAAACTCCATCATAATTTATTGTAAAGATGACTCCTCCTACCATATTGTATTGAGGAAAATTGAGTCTTATCACTCATTTTCCCTTTGTACTCAAGTGTTTGAGGGAGATACCATGTTGTAAATAGAAATTTAAGTCTTGGCATCATGAATCTGTGATGGATAGGATAAAATATGCATCAAAGTACACGGATGCCTCATTCTCATGGCCTTCCTAATTGATTGCATTGATATTCAACAACTATTTTGCATATGCCTTGACCTCTAATTAACTTAGTGATCTAGATTTATGAGAAAAATGAAATGAAAACATTGATCATTAATATTAACACAAAGATACGGTGAATAATAACAGAGACACAATAAAACTTGACTTCTATTAAATGAGAAATATGTTGAAACTATAAAAGTACAGACTGAAACAAGCATGCTAGAATGGTGGGAGATTATCTCTGAGAAGAGATGTGATGACTACACTCATTCGCAAGAAGATAATTACAATGAGTCTCCAAATTGCTTTTTACATCAAACATGAATGCCAACACCCTAGACATTAAAAAACCTAATCCTAGGAGATGAAACGTCAGAAGTCATGTGGGCCTCATTGGGGTAAGTTGGTACATCAACTTCTTAGGGTCGTAACTTTTGGACACGAACTCTATCTTAGGTGTTCGATATCCCGTTGGAAAGGTCCATCCAAGGAATACACATTATGCCATCACACTCTAACTTCATCTACAATGTGATTGTGGCGGGCCTAAAAAACACTATTCAGGGCCTTAAAATGACCCTGAAAGTTTAGGACCCAAAAAGCTAGAAAAAAACTACCAAGATAAAA
>JASDQU010195492.1:0-18823 GCA_032191745.1 Picea mariana | reverse complement strand
ATCCAAAGGCAACTAAAGCTTTTGAACAACTTAAAGAGGTGATGTGTAAAGCTCATGTCTTGACCACTCCAGACTTCACAAAAACCTTCATTGTGGAATGTGATGCCTCAGGAAATGGAATTGGTGTTGTCCTAATGCAAGAAGGAAGGCCCCTGGCTTTTGAAAGTCGACCACTCAAAGGAAAGGACTTACACAAACCCATTTATGAGAAGGAAACGATGGCAATACTACATGCATTGAAGAAATGGCGTCCTTACCTAATAGGTAGGCACTTATACAGAAGCATCCAGAGTTACTCAATCATTGCGGACAATGCTTGTCTCAAGGGGAGGGGCATGTTAAGCCCTAATATTGGCTCATTACCCCTTAATTGGGGCATATTATTTTAGTAATGTTATTTTATTTATGTCTGCTTTAGGCCATTAGTACCTCTTAGTCTCCTATATATACCAAGGAGACATTTTCATTTTGAATCATATTGTACTTGAACATTTAAGTGGGGTAAAAGGAGGTTGCCCCCTCGAAGAGGCTGATTATCTGAATTATCTCTTTTTCAAGGCGATGAGTACTTTTTCTGAGGTTTTTCTATGTTATATTGATATTTGGTTTTTAACATGCCAAGAGAACCTAAGCTAAAGGAAGCAGAAACAGATGAAGGTTCTTCTCCTGGTACTATAAGGCAGTTGGAGTACACTCCCATGGCGGAGCCTGTCATTAAAACCTCAACTAAGAAAGCCTTTGTCCAACCTCCGATATTTGGCGATACAAAAGAAAGCACCAGATCCAAAGTAATGCTCCCATAGTGGGGGGACCTTTTCAACAAGATCAGTCGGGAGGAGTACTCGAAGTGTATCCCACAGAACGACCCAGATGTAAGGGCGCTCGATGATCAGGTGTTCCCAAATATCCGACGATCATATTTGCACATGGTATCCAACAGAACCTCGGTTTTACCATGCATATAGGTTTTGAAGTGGCTAATTGAACATACAGACGCACATAAATGCTTAATCAACGATGAGAATGGCAGGTTTGTTGGAGTTTTCCTTTCAAAAAAAGTTCAGAAGTAGTACAAAATCAGAGACCTAGAGGAGCAGCTAAACACAGACTTTGTGGTGAATTTCTATGAATTCCATGACACCAACCTGTTGATGGCCTCATGGTGGAAGGAGGACAAAAAGTTTACAAACCGGAAAAATGACTGATATGGGGCAGTCAACCTGAGGGAGCCATACATCTACTTGATGGCTCTCATCTACCAACTATATGGAGAGAAGGACTTCTCCAAGTTTTTGGAAGCATGGATGCCCTTAGCATACATAGTGGAGATCTTTGGAATCAGCTTCAACTGGGGAGAAATAATATCCAAGTAATTGAGCATCTGTGTACAACAGGCTCAGACGTTGAAAGAAGGGGAAGCACCCACCTTCCACATGGCCTCGTACTTGCTCGATGTTATCTTTACGAGGAAAGTCTTCGTCGGCATGAACTTAAGTTGGCATGTTGCGGAGCTCCCTGTTCATGTTTATTTTAGCATACTTTGGGAGAACATGTATAAAAAATCCTATGCACTCATTTGTGACGAATTCATTACTCATATTCATTTTATTGTATTTAAAAGGGAATGCCCGAGACTATCTACATCAACTAAGAAAATAGTAGAAAAGGTAGGACACTGGTATTTGGATGAACGCTCAACCTATATCAGGGTGTTTGTGACCACCAAAGCACCACATCTACTCCCTGCTCACGTCATTGTGGGAGAAATATGCTATCAGACTATCTTGCAGTGATATAATGCCACGCTTGTCAAGAACAAGAAGCAGGCTTTCATACCCTATGGCTTCCATGTGGGGTTTTATTTGGTAAAGGAAACTACTCAAGACAAACAATAAGGGTTGAGCCAACTTGAATTCATGTTCCTGATAGGCCGATTCTGCAAGCACGACCCTAAATGCCTAGCTCCATAACATGCGTCACAAGTATCCTCATGTTGGTCATATGTGCACGAAAAATTTGAAGATGAAATCTTCATAGACTATGACCAGGTTCAAGGTTATGAGCATGGATGAAGAGGTGGATACAATAGAGCAGTCGACTCAAGAGGCCCTCAGAGCCAGGGAAGAAATTAGGACAGTCAACACTATAGAGGCACAAAGAAGAGGGTTTCTCTTGCTAGAAGGGGTGCAGAGAATAATTGACCAGTTACAGAATTATCCTGACCTTTTTCAGATGTCAAGGATCCCCGTTGATGACCCAATCAAAAGAAGAGGAGAGACAAGTGGCTTAGAGCCAATACAACTTGAAGAAATCATCGGGCCAGAAAACCTTGAAGTTCCATCACCGTAGATCAGATCACCAAGGGGAATTTCAAACCAGTCTAAGATATCAAGGAAACTGGGTAGGACAAGTGTACCAAACCCCGTATTCAACTTAATAACCATTTATGATGAGGAGGAGAGTTCAGAGGTTTCCCTGGTGACTCCAGTGCAGACTACAGAGGAAAGGGAACCTGAGAGAGCATCTACCCTAAGTCTCGATGCTTCAATTCAAAGCCTTCCATAGATTGACCATGAGGTCGAAAGTTTCTTAGACACTGAACTAATCAACTTGCTGGGAACCCTAATGAATATCTCGAGGGATGAGCTAGGGTCGAGTGTTCAAAAAGAGGAAGTTCCATGGCAATAAATTGGTACATTGACAACCGATTACAAAGTAAGTATTATACCTATCCCTGAATTTTCAATTTTGGCCGAAGCCTCACCATATGATGCACAAAAAATGGAGGTCGAGACATCAGGACATATGGAAGTAGTCTAGGAACCAATCCTAGAATAGATACATATAGCCGGGAGCCTGGGGAATACTCTAACCTGGGGAGAACAACAAATCGTTGAACCTGTGGATGAGGTCTCTGACATACAAGAGATCACCTATGACAGAAAAATTAAAGCCATCATGAATAGGATTGCTAAGAAGAGAAGGCTTACTCTAGATAGCTCGATTCTAATCATGACAGAGGAGAAGTTTCTCAGCACTAAATATGCCAAGACATCCAAGATTATCGGCGCAGGAATGGAAATTACATATGCCACATTGGATAGAGAAAGAAGGGATGAAAAGGATCTAGCCATTTCACTTAAGGAGTTGGAGCATCTATGCCATTTGGAAAAATACTATCAGGAATCCACACAGACCACGATGTTTTTGAGAAGTGAGTTCCAAGATGCCTATGCCAAATTCACGAATGAATGACACCTTTTCACTGTAGGTATAACTGATTTCCAATAAGGCACCCTCATGGCACTAGCGACCTACAACAACATGGAAAGGTGGTATGAGAAAGTTAACCAAGTAGTAGAAAGGATCGATTACATCAACGCAGTTCAAAAGGGTCAAGACGTTGAAGAGCATGACATTCAGGTGATAATGAATAGTATCATCATTCGGATCATGAAAGTGGTCGAATATTGGGTAAAAATAGCCCAAGAACCTCAACGGGAGATTCAGGAGAAGTGGGCCGAGTGTGAAAAGAGTTGGGAAAAGATTAATTGGCCTCCTAGAATTCGGCTCACCTGAGGACTTTTTTGACTTGCATGACATAGTCAAGCAACATGCAGAACAAGACTCATCATGGACTACAAAGATAGAAAAGGTGGCGAGAAGGGTGCCAGGTCAAGTACATCAGTTCATCGAGCATCTGATTAAGGCTCAAGTAGTTTTGCAGCGGTTAAGTGTTAAAATAGTCAAGTACAGAGCACGAGCAGTAGAAGTGAAAGAAATTATATCAACCCCGATGGACCAACACAGGTTCCCATATGCCAACACATGTGAGGAGCTCTTTGTCAAATGGTCAGAGTATGAGAAGATTCATCCACTTCAATAAAACTATTTGATGATTCTTAGAATATAGAGAGATGAAAGCGCCATGTGGCCATATTTTTGTTTACTTAGCATGCACTTGTAATAGCTATTTTTAGTTAATGATTCATTATAAATAACAGGATTGACCTTTTAGCAAAGGTCGATGGTTTTTGGAAAATACCCTCATTTTTGGAATTGTAAAGAACTATTTATGAACTTCCTTAATTGAGAAGTCATGTTTAGGACTGGAGAAAATTTATTGTTTTTCATTAAAGAGATTGTGTGATTGGATTGAGGAGGAATTACTTCTAACTTTATTTCATGAATGGATGTTGTAACGAGTAAGAGTTTTTGAATCTATTGATAAGTTAGTTTTTTCAATATTTTTTGTAGTTCTTGTCTCTAATGATGAAATAAAATCATTGTGTTAATGTGTGATTAATGCTAGAGCTAAGGAAACTATTTTTCTAACATCATTTTATTGCATGCGTGTTTTCTTTCAATAATTGTATCTCAGTCAATAATTGAAATACCAGCAAGTTAATGTATTAGAACTAGGCTTGTCACAAGTGTGAATATCTTTGTTGGCATGCTTGAGCACAAGGGTTATCCCAAGCTCAGCCTTCTTCAGTAGTTAAGAACCCCCTTTTACCAGTTGGTTTATACCAACACACGTATTTTATTCAAACCTATCTAATAAAATAAAAGACAAAAAGAGAACGTTTAAACTGAAGGAGAAATTTTCATAAGAAGATATCCTGTCAATCACTACGTAAATCCCATCGATAAATTGGCTGGATTGAAAGATCTGGAGAACCATTCCACCATCAAACGCTACAGACTGTAATCAAGCCTCTATGGTGGGTTTGGTTCTTGTTTTTGAGTTAAAGGGATTTAGGACCCCTCAACAGAATTGGCTCTATAAGGAGGGCATGTGAATGAATGGCTAACAATATTTATGATATAATATTTCGCATAGCCTACAAATTCAAAACAACCCACATGCATGGCTAGTCATTCTCAAGAAATCCCACACACACTGAATACTCCTGAAATGAGTAACTCACCCCAGCAAGAGGAAGAACATGTATTCCATGAAATACCTTATGCTCTTCCTCACGAGGATTTGAACCTGTTCAGAAGAATCACAAGAGCTTACTTCTGGCAAATTGGATCATTACCCTTAGCTCTGTTACTTCCTCATAGAAAATAAGTCAGCAAACTAGTGGTCGACACCCTCGACCAGGTTTTTGGTCACATAGTAGAATACCTGATAGATTTCTCCTCACCAAGATCGAACATCCCCTTAATCTGATCCATGAAACACTAGCTGGTAACTACTATGAGCCTGATGATTTTGAATATGATGAGGAAGGGTTTAACTCGGATCGCTCAGCTTCAGAGTCAGATAACATGGAGGATAACAATGATCATAATGAATAAAGGGGAAACCCACCTCAAAATAATCAACCATGGTTGGCCAGAGATGCCCTGGCAATCCCTGGATGGGTACATAACCTCCCTCGACATCCAGAAAAGTTATGTCCTAAGTTTGACCCTGAAACCTCCGGATTTCCTGAAGACCATATTAAAAAGTTCATACTAGCTATTAGACTGATGAATGTCCAACATGAGGACGTATTATGCAGGTTTTTTACCTACACCTTTCAGAATTCAGCCTCAATGTGGTATTTTAACATTCCTGTAGGGTCCATAACTATTTGGACAAAGTTTCAAAAATATTTTTTAGACAAATTTGCAAAAGAAACCACTACAAGATCTTTAATGGTTGAACTGTTTTTTGCCACCATGAGTTCAAAAGAAAAGTTTAAATACTTCAATCAATGATTTACCACTATCCTAAAAAAATTTCAACCTGAATCTAAACCCACTCATGAGTTTCAAATTGAGGTATATGCTAATGCTCTCCCTGCTTCTATTTCCATGTTTGTAAAAAGGGATGCCAAGCATACCCTAGCTGAAAATTTTGAGGAAACCAAAAAAATTGAATTCCAAATGAAGGGATGTAAAGAGGGCCAGGTCTCACTAGTTAAAAAGGAAGCTCAACCTCCACCCAGGAGAGGACTCTTGTTGATTAGACCCCCAGGAAAACAAACAGAACAAGGTCCCAAAAAGGGAAGTGGAGACATAGAAAACCAACAATGGATGATAAACAAATAGTCAAATGAAATCATAGACATGAAAAGAAGTGCATGGGAAGGAAACCAAAGCCAAAGGCATTATAAACCTTTTTTTAAGAGAAACCCACCGTTCAAATCAATTGAACCTCCCCCAACCAACTTAAACATCGACCTGGAAAATGTAGCATATGACGCTTTCTGTATATTTCATCAAGTGAAACATTCTGAAAGAGACTGTCCACAATGGGTGCATGCCATGAATTTGATCACCAATCGGTTCCTAGACGAAGTCTCCCTTACTGAAAAATCAAGTGGCTCAGTGGTAAATATTGCAGATCATGAGGAATTTGACTAGTCGGAAGAAACAACCATGTTGTTTTGGGATCCTGACTTGCCAATGCCTTCCGATGATATATTTGAGGTTCAAGAACCACCCGCTGAGGTTTTGGTTGTACAGACCCGAAGTAAGATTCAATCAGTCTCAAATGACCTTACCAGTGTGCAAACCTCGAGAGGAAAACAAATAGTAGATCATCTGAAAGGACCTTTTGTCTCCCAAATAAATCCTATAAATATCAATACACAATAATCGCCCAAACGAGACTAAAACATAGCAGAATATTTAAAAGATTGAAGGAAAATGTGTTGGTCATGGACATGTGTAGAATTCCTGAGCAAAAGGACTTTATACTACAAGCCTTGAATTTAGTCGAAACCCCTATAACAAGCAATGACCAAGGGGAAAACCCATCTCCCACAGACCTAAAAAAATAAACCAAATGTGAACACTTTCTCTATAGATAAAAAAGGAAATCCTTTTGTCCCACCTTTCCTTTTAACGTTTGAAGTCTTCAACAGAAACCTCCATAATTTTTTATTTGAATCAAGGGCACCCTCTAATGTCATGCGATCACCTGTCTGCAATAAATTAAATGAAGTCACACTCAAAAGTAATAAACACGGTATACAACTAGATAGAACTCAGATAAAATTCATTGGAGAACTCAAGGGTGGCATGATCAGAATGGCCACACACCTGAAATTTGTCCAAGAAATTGACATCATTGTAGTGGATATACCAAAATATTATGGATTGCTACTTAGTCCAAATTGGTCCGAGAAGTTGAATGGATACTTTAGCACAAACTGGGATCACCTCTAGTTTCCATTAAAGGTACACACAAACATGATTAGGATCGATAGGAAAAGGTATATCAAACATACTATCATCAATTTAGAAGCCCTCAAAGAACCCTCATCATCATATTTCTCTGTGCTAAGAAACCATTACTGCGATTATGAATTCAAAAATTTCTCCCCTCTCTCAACTGATGTACCTTTTACTCAAAACTCCGAAATGACCTTTCAAGAAAATCTACTGGTAGCGGCGGAATAAACCCTCTTCTGTCAAGAACCTCTGTTGGAAATTAGAGACAAAATAGGTGTAGAGGAGGAAGTTAGTAGGCATGGAGAAGCTTAGGAGTTTTGCTCACAAGTTTGGACCCTGTACTTTGATGGGTCTAAATCAAAAGAAGGGTCGGGAATGGGATGTATCCTCATTGACCAAAAGAGGAAATAAAATTTCTTGTCTTGCAGATTAGAATTTGAATGCACTAATAATACTTTCGAATATGAATCTTTAGTGCAAGGACTAAAGAAATCCATAGACTTAAATGTTAAAGAACTAAAGGTTTTTGGGGACTCTAAAATTATCGTTAGGAAAGTAAATAATACTATACATTGTAACTCTCCCCACCTGATAAATTACCAATAGGAAGTGCACGGGCTAATAGGACATTTTGAGGCCTTCAATGTTACAGTGATCCCCAGGACAAAGAATACTCTTGCTCACTCCCTATCCATTGTTGCATTGGGGCTATCCCCTTTAAAAGACTATGAATCCTCCCGGTTGACTGTGGAACTACTCTACAAACCCTCAGTTCCCAACAATATCTCTAATTGGAAGGTCTTTGAAGGAGATAAACAGATTATAAACTTCCTAACCAATCAGAAAATTTTTAAAGACCTGGCTATTGACGATGAAGTATTCCAAGAGAAACTAGTAGAAACTGATTCCCATGACCAAAGAGGTGAAACAGATCACTCTAGTAACCAACCAAAGTTTCACATGATACCGAAAGGGGTAGCCAATTTGGAGTGTAACGTCCTCGACCATCATCCCCACTGTCGGGCAACGCTACTATGCGGAACATATACACATATATTTATAAATAATATGCATTAAATCAAATTAACATATTTAACATGGATTTACTGTCGTCATATAGTTAAAAAGAATTAACAACAATTCAAACTTGCAACAGAATACATGATAACATTTCAAGACACAGACATGAATCACATATAAATTAAGTATAGAATTAATACTTATATTTTAAACTAGTGTAACACCACCAATTGCGTGCATACCTTCCACGAACCTCCTATCCTTAGACTGCACTACTCATAACTCTCAGCAGTAGGTCACCCCTGAGTTGGGACTAAGCTCCACCGGGAAAGGGAATCCTAGGCTAGGCGAGGTCAACATGAGGAGACATAGTTTTTGAGAAAGGATTCTTTCACAGGAGCCACTTATGCCCACTTCTCATAGACTCTCATTCCCCACATGCCTGTCCCATCCCAGGAGTATGCACCTTCACTGTCACCAAGACAGTCCTTCGGCTGCTAAAACTCCCTTGCCTTAGGCTTTAGCAACAGGCCGAACCAGAATTCTCCGAGCTCTGTGGTAGCCACAGGACCCCCTCCAGAAGTTCTCATTTCCTTCGCACACTCTCTCACTTGGAGAGATTTGCTCACAGGCCTAACAACCTGCCTCTTCAACCATAACCACCTCCCTCAACTGGAGAGAGTGTTGCACACAGGCCTCACAACCTGCTTCTTCAGCGCCATTCCAGCACAAGGAGTACCATAGTATGGCTCAACAAGCAATGGATGACGGTAGCCAATAACACTCATCCAAGGGACCGCATGACCACAACAGCCCACAGTTAAAACACACACGTCATAGACAATTGTGGTATGCTCAGGTTTCATAGAAGACAGCGACCCAGATAGTTAAGCATGAACTCGGATTTACATAATGGATCAACCAGGTTCACAGGACACACATGAGACACGGCTCTGTCCACGGGTTTGCCACTGGTTTTCAGATGCATGACAATGAAATTATACAAAGGTCTATGATGGAGGCCAAAACCAGAGGCCAGGAGAAATTCACTGGAATACACCAATCA
The DNA here is from genome assembly GCA_032191745.1 of Picea mariana. Taxonomy (NCBI): domain Eukaryota; kingdom Viridiplantae; phylum Streptophyta; class Pinopsida; order Pinales; family Pinaceae; genus Picea; species Picea mariana. The sequence goes on along the minus strand of JASDQU010195492.1, from coordinate 9,564 downwards.
GTCACAGAGGTCTCACGGTTTTGGGTTTCAGAGTTGCATGGGGTATGCAGTGATCAAACGTAGAGGTAACATGGTTAAGATTGCATATAGAAGAATGGAGGATGAACCACCATCACATCTCCATTATTGATTTAAATTGCATGTGCCTAGGCCGACACATGTTGCCCATGAAGCTGCATGCACTCCATCAAGTATGCATTCCCTTTTTCTAGGAACTTAGGATAAAAAATATACCTTTCACACCACTTTGGAATAATAATAAATTATTATTTAAGGAGTTAAACCCTCAATCTTAAACCCTCTTCCAACTTGTCAGCCCCCTCTCCCTTACCCATTCTATGGAAGATTAGTCCCCCATCACTCTTTCTTTGTGGTCGTTCGGCACACAACAATTTTTATATATTATATTAATGATCTGCATAATTACATATACAAAAATCAGGCTCCTGGCCTTAACACTTAGGCTCTTCAGCCTAATAAACACATAAGCCCCCTAGCTTATCAATAATCGGCTCACCATCCTACAAAACATGATTACAATTCATAATATCACCATGGCACTATCGGGGGATATTACAATCGCCTCCCCTTATTTTTGCACTATCCTCGGTGCAAATTTTACACAACATCAACAAGATTTTCAAATTTTCAAAAAGATGTGGGTATTCTGCCCACATAGCATCGTCATGATCCCAGGTCGCATCCTTAGCACTGTACCAGGTCCACTAGACCTTTACAAGCCCTATGGATCGATTATGAAGGTGTTTTATTTTCCAATCCAATATGGGCACAGGATGCACTTGCAAGACACCTTCTTGCTCCACCTAAATCACATTCCAATCAATTACATGATTAGCATAAGGTATATATTTCTTAAGCAATGAAACATGAAATGCATTATGTAAAGTCATGGATGCAGGTAATGCAAGAATATATGGAACTGGACCAATCCTTTCTAGGATTTCAAATGGCCCACAAAATCTGGCTGCCAACTTGGAGAAACTTCCCATCTTCAGGAAACTTCTGTTAGCTTTCACTTTTAGAAAAACATGGTCACCCACTTTAAACTCTTTGTGGGTTATGTTCTTATCAGCATAATTGTTTTGCCTGTCTTGGGCATCCTTTAAATTCTGTTTAATTTTTAGCATTTGTTCTTCCATTTCCTTGAGCAACTCTGGCCCAATTACTGACCTATCAGCTAGATTATCCTAGTTTACTGGAGTATTGCACTTACTTCCATAAAGTGCTTCAAATGGGCTCATCTTCAACGATGCTTGATACCCATTATTGTAGGAAAATTCTACCAAGTGTAGGTAGTCTTCCCATTTCGATGGTTTGTCCATCACATACATCCTCAGTATGTCTTTTATTAATTGATTCACCCACTCTGTCTACCCATCCGACTGAGGACGATAGGATGTACTGAAGTTCAGATTCGTTTTGAACCCCTTGAATAACCCTTTCCAGAAATTGGAGGTAAATTTCGGGTCTCTGTCAGACACAATTGTCTTAGGAATTCTATGCAATCATGTTATTTCCCTCATGAAGATATCAACAATGTTCGTTGCCTTGTGAGTAGTCTTTAGTGGAATAAAATGGGCATCTTTCATAATCTTGTCCACTACCACCGTGATTGAATCATGTTGCTTGCCTGTTCTAGGAAATCATGTGATGAAATCCATTGTCACTACTTCCCACTTCCACTCAGGAATGGGTAAAGGCTGCAACAACCCTGGTGGGTGCAGGTGCTCAGCTTTAGCCTTATGACACTCCATACATATGGTGATGTATTCATCAATATCTTTCTTCATACCTAGCCAAAAGTAATGGCTCTTGACTATTGCCACATTTTTTTGATATCCAGGGTGCCCAGCATAAGGCACATTATGCATTTCATTCAAAATCATAAGTTTTAATTCATGGACATTAGGTACATAAATTATGTTCTTGTATAGAAGTATTCCATTGGCTTCCAATTTATAATTCTCCACTTTCTGTGGCATCTTACCTTGTTGTAGCTTTTCTACCAAATCCCTGTACTGCAAATCTGTATTTCCAGCCTCCAAAATTCTGCTTTTAATATCAATTCGGTACATGCTAATGGATGTAGAATGTAATTTGTGTACTCTCCTATTGAGTGCATCAGCCACTTTATTCTCCTTCCCTTTGATATGCTTGATATCAAAATCGTACTCACAGAGAAACTCCATCCACCTACTCTGTCTAGTATTCAAGGTTGTCTAATCAAACAAATACTTCAGACCGTTATGTTCTATTCTTAGTTCAAACCTCCTTCCCATGAGGTAATGTCTCCATTTCTTTAGAGTGTGTACTATGGCTGCCAACTCCAAATCATGAGTAGCATAGTTCTTTTCATGCTCTTTCAACTTTCTGGATTCATAACAGATTATGAATCCATTCTGATTGAGGAATCATCCCAGTCCTTCATTGCGTGCATCTTTTCACACTACAAAGTCTTCATTCGAATCTGCAATCCTCAGGATTGGAGCACTGGTTAACAGTTGCTTCAATTGTTGGAAGCTTTTCTCACATTCCTCTGTCCACTGAAATTTATTATCCTTCCTTTGCAAGGAAGTGATAGGGTGAGCTATCCTCGAGAACCCTGTGATAAACCTTTTGTAATAACCAGCTAGACCCATAAAGGATATGACTTATGTCATGTTCTTTGGCGCTGACCATTCTCTGATGGCCTCAATCTTCTCAGGATCTACAGCTATCCCATCCTTCGAAATAATATGCCCCAAGTAATGGATCTGCTCTTAATAAAATGAGAACTTGCTCAACTTGGAATACGGTTGGTGATCTCTTAGCACCTGCAACACCATCCTTAGATTTTGTTCATGCTCTTCCTCTAACTTGGAATACACCATAATGTCATCAAGGAAGACTATGACAAACTTGTCTAGATAGTTCCTGAATACACCATTCATCAGGCACATAAAAAAAACGGGTGTGTTTAACAACCCAAATGGCACCACTGTGAACTCGTAATGACCATAACTTGTTCTAAAGGTGGTATTTCTCATGTCTTCATCCTTTATCCTTACCTGGTGATATTCCGATCTAATATCTATCTTCAAAAATATCTTCGCATCCTACAACTGATCGAAGAGGTCACCAATCCTCGGTAGAGGATATTTGTTCTTTACAGTTACTTTATTCAATTGTCTGAAATCGATGCACAATCTCAGCGTCCCATCCTTCTTCTTTACGAACAGGACTAGAGCACCCCAACGTGACATGCTTGGACATATATACCCCTTCTTCAAAATCTCTTCAAGCTGCAACTGCAGCTCTTTCATCTCTGGCGTACTCATTATGTAAGGAGATTTTGACACTGGAGCAACTCTAGGCATCAAGTTTACAGAAAATTCAATATCTATTTTCGGAGGTAGTCCGGGTACCTCCTGAAATACATATTCACACTCTTTTAGTACCACCTGATATTCAATCTTTGAGATCTCATCCTTATATGCTTCCTCCACATGGGATACAAATAATTAACAGCCTTTCCTATAACACTTCTTCAGCTGTGTTGCTGAGATTTCTCTGATAGCAACAACTCTGGGAATTCCTTGGACTATTTTATGATTTCCTTACTCATCCAGGCAAGTGAATTCCTTGTTCTGACAGTCCAAGATGGCATGGTGCCAGTCCAACCAGTCCATCCCAATTAGACAGTCATTAGAACCTAAAGGAAGAGCATTCAATTCAGCCTTTGTGCTTAGTCCATTCATGTCCACTGGATAAGACTTAACTAACTCAGTGACTTTCCTCTTGGTTCATGTATCTAGCTTCACTAACCAAGACTTTTCATGTTTGCTTCTCGACAATTGAAAACTTTCCACCACTCTAGGATCCATATAACTATGGCTAGCCCCTGAATCACTTAAAATAGTGAAGGCATGGTTGTTGATCATACCTTCCACTTCAATCACGTGTGACTGATATTCAACTTTATTGTTTTCGGGGGCTGCATAGATCCTTGGTATTCTACTTCCCATGTCCTCCACTATTTCAATTGGTTGTACATTGTGGACAACTCCCACTTTATCATTTCTGTGGGGGAAATATCTGTACCTATGGTTCCCTTTACAACCCCAACATTCCATAGGTGGCGATATTGACATTTTCCCACCCACTTCAACCTTCCCGGGCTCTCTAAAAGATGGATTTCCATGAGGAATGTTTCTAAAAAAGGTTGGCTTAGTTCCCTTCTTCCTCTGATCCATCTTGAATTTCTTCTTTTCTTCCCAAGTTTTTCGGAAAGTAAGCTTCTCTCCTTATTGCTCATATAAGCATTTCTCCCTTCTCATAGTTTCTTCCATAGTATTAGGATCGTCATATTGAATCTTTTCACCAATGGAAGGTGGAAATCCACTTAGATACCTCTGAATCTTGATAGTCTCATCCTTGATGAATGAAACATACTTCAGCAATTCCAAAAATCTTTGCTCGTATTCATCAATGGTCATGCTACCCAGCTTGAGTTCAAAGAACTCTTTCATCTTTCTGTCATAATATATTTTAGTTAAATATTTCTTCTTGAAATATCTCTTGAATTCTTTCCAAGTGATATCTTTCTCTCTAATGTGTTGCACCTGCACAAGATGATCCCACCACATGGATGTCTTTCCTTTCAGTTGATACATATAAATTATTCCTTCTGCATGAGAGGAATAATTCTGTAGTTGGAAATATTTCCTCATGCCAAGAAACCATGTTTCAACATCTTCCTCCTTCTTATGTTCTCCATTAAACGTAGGAGGCTTAATATTTTTCATTTCTCCCTACAGTTCATCCACTCCAGATCTCCTGTGCTTTCTGGTAGGAGATGGGACTAAACTTCTATGTGCCTCCTTATTGGAGTGTTTTGGGGAGTGACGATGATGCCTGCCAACACTTATTGATCTCCTTTTCTTCTCAGGGATCCTGTGACTCCTTGTTTTGCTTGAGTCACTCTACTTATCCAATTTCTTTTTGATCCTTTCCAGACTCTTCATCAACTTTAAGTTGAATTATTCCTATTGTTCCTTAGCTTTCATGAGCTTTCTTCCATCTACTCGATGAGTTTGGGCATATTTCTGCAATCTTTCAATGATTTTCATCATATGCCTTTCCTTATCTATCTCTTCTCCATGCCCATTGGAGTTCGACCCTTGAACTCCCAAATGAACATCCATTATGTTTGCTTCATCCTCGGAACTCGAAGCAGTCTATGCCTATTCCATTTCTTTGCACTCAATGGAAACTGTATTTGGTTCTGGCACTCATTAACTTTTGCAAACACAATGTGCAGACAACCATAATTTGTCATGCCATTATTCCTTAACAAATCCCACAACATTCATAAACAAATTTGATTCAAGAAAACGTTCAGTTTTCATTCTCTGTGATTCTCGTTCAATTAAGAATCCCTGTAGATTTCTTCTTTCAGAGCTCTGCTCTGCTAATTTTTGGGGCACTAGCCCCTTTCTCTTAGTCCCCAACCCACGCGACCATGGTTCATGATCAAGCTCTATATCAATAAGAGCGTACTTGGGCCTTCGGCCTCAAAAATTTTCAAAGCGTAATATGACAATCACTCAGAGTTCTCAGTTATCAAACTCGTGTAGTAGGGTGGATCAACGGTCCATGTCTAGCCAACATCCTACGACTGACACTCACTATGGAACCTCAGGCATCTGATTTTTGGGACTTTGGGACTTCAAAAGATTTCACATTCGCACACCCTGAACCATTAATCTCCAAACACTTCCACGTCACCTTAGGTGACGTTATTACATTACATCACTTAATGTTTTCCTAATTGCGGGATCATGAAATGGTGGTTTGGAGTAACCTGAATTTCATCTCGCAATTCTCCTAACGCTGACATGAAACCCTTCAGTGAAACCACGGTTTGGATTGCGGGACCACCTTGGAGAATTAGCTTCCGTGCAACTTAGGTCCCCGCAATGCCTTCTGGTCATTGATCTTTATGTATCATCATCAACACCACTGTGGGTCCTCCAACCTTTAACTACGTTACGTAACCTCGGGCCCCACATAGTACATTCGTCACCAACTAAGGCGATGACACATGGTAGGCCTAGAAAGGTCCACGTCACCCTAGGTGACATCATTCACTAGGAAATTTGGGTCATTTTACGACGTCTATTTCGATGCTCTTGTGACGTTATGCCGTGGATATTGTGACGAATCTTGATTCTTTCAAACGTCATATCATAGAACATGGAAATTTCAACAAATTGGAATTATCATCACAAGCGCGATGATAGTATGGAACTTCTCACAATTGCGAAAAAAAAAAAAATATCGTCACCAATACGACGATATAGGGAAACTAAGTGAAACGAATTGTTCATCGCAATTACGATGACACTTTTCATGGTCTATATAGCAAATTCGTCGCAGTATTTTTTATTGTCGTCGCCATGGCGACGACATCTTTTCTTGATTTATATAGCAAATTTATCACTGGAATTTTTATTGTTGTCGAAATTGCGACGATAGCTTTTCTTTTTTTATATAGCAAATTCGTCGCAAGATTATTACTGTCCGCGTAATTGCGACGATAATTTTTTTTTATTTATGTGGCAAATTCGTCGCAAGAATTTTTATTATCGTCGAAATTGTCATCGAAATTTGTCGCGGGATTATTATTGTCGTCGCAATGGCGACGACAACTTTTCTTGATTTGTATAGCAAATTTGTCGTAGGAATTTTATTTTCATCGAAAGTGCGACGACATATTTTCTTGATTTATATAGCAAATTTGTCGTAGGAATTTTATTGTCGTCGAAATTGTGACGAAAATTATTTATTTAAAAAAAAAAAAATGGGCTAATTGTATGCTCTCAATATTGAAGGTATATATATTCTTTTTATGTATATCTATGTGAATAAGTGTATTTAGTACTAACATAATGTTTTACAAGACAATTCATGAATGCTACATTAACATGCATTTTCTATAAGATCCTAAAATATTCATGCTCAAGTACCAAAGGGAAATAAATGTACAATTCATGAATTTACAATTCATGAACGCATGTGTTTTGTCCTAACATGTCATGAAACTTCAGTCCATACAAGTACAAATTGAAAAAAAAATCAACATTAGCCCCATTAACATTAATTATTCTATAGGATTATTGTTTGATTGTCGAATTTTTTGTGTGAGTCATGTTTGAGTCAGAAATCCTACCATATTGTCATTACATGCATCTAGTCTAACCATGTCAAATATCAGTCCATACAGTTACAGACTGAAACATTTCAACGTTCACCCCATTCACATGTCACTTTTAAGTAGGGTCAAGTACATGAGTAGGCGCGCCTTATTTTTGGGTTTTTATAGAATAACCAAAGAATATTTGATTTTCAAAGTCTTTGTTTGAGTCATGTTTGAGTCATTTTTGAGTCCATAAACCCTTCCATACCATCAATGCATGTGTGTTGTCCTAACATGTCATGAAATCTTAGTCCATACAAGCACAAATTGAAAACAAATTTAACATTGGCCCCATTCACATCAATTATTCTATAGGCTTCTTGTTTGATTGTCGAATTGTATTTTCGAGTCATGTTTGAGTCCAGAAACCCTCCCACACCAGAAATGCATGTCTAGTCTAACCATGTCAAATTTCAGTCCATACAAGCAGAAATTGAATGTGTATTTTTTATGATTTAATACATGAATGTGTAGAGGTATACGTGGAAGATTTTTCTGTGTATGGAAATACTTTTGATGATTCCTTGAAAAAATTGGAAAAAGTCCTAAAAAGATGCATAGAAACAAATTTGTCTCTTAGCAATGAAAAATGTTCCATGATGTTAACAGAAGGAATAGTATTGGGTCATCATATTTCATCATCAGGAATTACAGTGGATCCTGCAAAAATACAAATCATTGTGAACCTATCAGAACCAATCAGTTAGAAGGATGTGAGAAGTTTTCTTGGATGTGAGAATATTTTTTTTGGTAGTTAACAATAAGTAGTGTGGGAAGTTTTGAACCTTCTACTTCATTTGTACTTTTCCAACAGTTTGGCTCTAGTAATCTCAATTGAGAGAGGCTTAGAAGTTTTTTGTTTCCTTGCATGTTGGTAACATGATTAATGTTGCATGCCACAACATCAATTGTTGAACTTTTGAAGTGAGAGGCCCTCTGCCAACATGGCAAAGAATGATCAAATAAATCATCATCGATCCCATTTAATTCACCCTTACTATATTTCATGCAATCATTTGATTAATCTTTGCTAACCTTTGATGAGGACAATTTCGGGAGCATAATTTCCTGATTATATAATTTTGGGAGAATATTTAGTAAATTATTTTTACTTGGTGCAAGGTTTGGCAAAGACGGATTCATATGTGAATCATGGATAGTGTTTTTTTGGTGAACTGCAGAAAATCTATCCTTTGGCCATATTGAATTTGAAAATAAGTAAGTTTCATGGTTTGTTGGCTGTAATTTTTGGTAGTAATGGTAAATCCGAAATACTGAGACATGGGATGCCATGAAACAATAAATATTACTTGCATAAAAGATTMAAGGTTGATTGTGGTAAGAAAACTTTATGTCTCATTATCCTCATTTGCTAGAAGAGAATTTGGGGTTATTTCATTGGTCTATGCTTTTAATGTTCATCATTGCTTGAGAGATAGAGGAAGAGAAGCATGACTACTATATAGATCCTATAAAATTAGCTACTATTTTTGTTAATGGATCATTTAAGGTTGGTAGTGAAGGTGATGACACTAAGACAGCTCCAAAATGGTGATTGGGGAGCCTCCTTCAGCTAACTTTAAGTATAGCTCTTACAATCTTTCGCAACCTTGAGTGATTTGTAGGATATAGCTCAACACGAAAATTTTTTCATAAAGACAAGCCTAGAAAATGGCAGTGTCAGCAAGGAAAGGCAAGCAATCACTAACAACTCTTTAAAATGTTAGTTAATTATTCAGATGAAAAACCTAGGGGTAAGGTCTTGATATGGGTAGTGAAACTTTTTCCCCTTTCAGTGTAGAGCACTTTGTTCAAGTCTCAATGGATGAGTTACAATGCACTCGCACAAAGGAATTGGGGGAATTTGATGGTTCAAAGGAAGATAATCAAACAAGCCCAGAAGTCCTCTAAAGTTGTCTAGAGTCTAGGAGAGGGTGAGAATAGATAACTAGTGAAGGAGAAAACAGAGGTAAGGACTCAGGATTTGAAAGTTGGAAGGAAGGAAAGGAAGTGCATTAATTTGCTAAAAGGAAAGCCTTAATTGGTCCTTGGGGTGGATGTCACAATGGAGTAGGTTGTGGGAATGATAACTAGAACCCTGACAAGTCATTCCTATGAAAGGTTCATATTGAAGAAAAACCTATTCGGTCGGATAGAGAGATCTTGGACCCAAATGTTAGGATACTCACATGGTTTCCACACATTAGTAAAAGGTTGGTTAGTTTTCAATTGTCAATTCAAAGTGGACACCATTCTAGTTTTATTGTCGAAATGGTGTTGTGGTACAACCTCAATGATATTGAAAA
>JASDQU010195489.1:7797-23499 GCA_032191745.1 Picea mariana | reverse complement strand
ACCAGAAATATGTTTAATCACAAAAGTGAAATTCTGCATATACTCAACCCATTTAACATGTCTCTGATTCAACTTTTCCTGTTGAGTCACAAACTGCAGTGCATGATTGTCACTTTACAAGACAAATTCTTTCGGAATCAAGTAATGTCTCCATTTCTTCAATGCTTGTATGATAGCATAGAACTCCTTGTCATAAGTGGAGTATTTCACTTTCGCATCATTCATCTTCTCACTAAATTATGCTATCGGTCTATCTTCTTGACTCAAGAATTCCTCGATTGTGAATCCACTTGCATCACATTTCACTTGAAATGTCTTTCATAAATTCAACAACACCAAAACTGGTTGTTCTGTAATCTTCCTCTTCAACAAATTAAAACTCTTCTCAGCTTCTTCAATCAAGTGAAAAGACTTGTGTCTTTTCTTCACTGTATCCATCATCACTGTGCTAATTCCACTGAAATTCCTGATGAACTTTCAGTAGAAACTAGCCAATCCATGAAAACTTCTCACCTCAAAGGTATTCTTCAATGATGGCCAATTCTTGATTACCTCCACCTTATCTGGATCCATCCTCAACTCATATGCAGAAATAACAAATCCCAAGTAAATGAGCTCTGTCTTCATGAATGAGGATTTCTTCATATTTATCGACAAATTCTCCTACTGTAGTCTCTGCATCACTGTAGCCAAATGGTTCAGGTGCTCTGCCACTGTTTTACTAAAAACCAGTATGTCATCCAAATATACGATAACAAATTTTTTGATGAACTCCCTCAGGACTTTGTTCATCAACCTCATAAAGGTACTCGGTGCATTCGTGAAGGCAAATGACATAACAAGCCATTCATACAACCCTTCATTGGTTTTGAAGTCTGTCTTCCACTCATCACCTTCTCTCATGCGGATTTGATGATAACCGCTTTTCATATCAATCTTTGAAAAATACTTTGCTCCACTTAAGCAATCCATCAGATCATCCATCCTTGGCAATGGATATTTTTACTTGATGGTTATCTTATTGATCGCCCTCGAGTCAGTACATATCCTCCAGCCTCCGTTCTTGGGCCAACACCCACTGTTCTTCGCCCAACACCCCCTAATGCTTGACATAGATATATACCCTTAAATATACCCCAAACCCTTCATGATTTCCCTTCAAGTTACTATGAGTTCCTACCTGTGTTCGACGAAGAATCGAGTATCATATCTGTTGAAAAGCACATTCAAGGGTTTGAGAATTTTATAGATTTATTCGAGATTGACCACGATGATGTGTGTATGAGATTTTTCTCTCAATCCTTGAAAGGAGACACCAAACACTGGTTCAAACACTTACACCCAGAAACCATCGGCTCATGGGTGGAATTGAAGAAGGTTTTTTTTTTAATTTTGGGGCAAGGAGAAATCCTTAGAGCTGCAACTCACTAAGTTTTACGCCTTGAAAAGATGCAAAAATGAATATATTTATGTATTCATTAGAAATTTCTCTAGCATCTATTATAACTTGTCCAAAGAAATTCAACCCTCTGAAGTTGCTTCCATGCTCCATTACGCAACTGCTCTTCATCCAGATTTTTCTTTCCTCCTGATGGAAAGAAGACCTGGGTACTTACAAAAAATGTTTATTGATGCTCGGGACATTCAACACAACATCCACGCATGTAAACAAACCCAAAATGAGGGGTTGAATGTTCAAGGACATGAAAGTGAATATGAACAGAAAATAGTTGATTGGAATCTTGAGCATAGAATTGACAATATCATGGGTCCTCTTGAAGTTTTCAATGCTAATGATTTTTCAAAAAATTACATCCCACTTGTCGAAAGAGGAGGTGTTGATCCATTCCATGATGAGCATAGGGCTGATTGTTTTATGTATTCATTTGTAGATAGTCAAGAATATGAGTGTGAAAAACAACTTCTTGAAGAACAGGTTAATGTTCTAAGTTTGTTCTTGTTAGATGACATGGAATATGTTAATGGTTTGCCTATATATAATGAATATGATGATTATGATGTTGACCCCATGGAAAAATCAACCACATGTTCTCTATCATAAAATGTTCCTTTTTAGCAGTATAATGAAATCAATCAGGTTGCATATCACAATTACAAAGAAGAAAGTATTGAATCAGCTGAAGGGAATTCCTTACCTCTATGCTTTTCTTCTTTAAAATTGCTGAAAGAAAATCTTAAAATCATCATCGAAGAAAAATAATCTGTTCTTATGCAAAGCCATGGTAGATAAATGGAGCAGAATGACAAGATGTCACAACATTCTTTTCATGTGCTTGGACACCCTATTGCTTGCGCTGAAATACAACCATATGTTGACAATGAAATTGAAGACGGTTTCAAATCAGGTAGGACAAACCTACCATTATGTTTTGCTTCTTTCGAATTATTGAATAAAAATATTTGTAGTATCTCAAGACAGGGATCCTCCAAGCATGAACAAATTGGTGATATTTAATTCTATGCACAATCACATAAAGGGTCATGTCAGCTCAGATTTGCATTCTATGTTCAGCTATTAGCCTGAAAAGGAAGAAGAAGTTGCTACAGAAAGTATTGTTCAAGGTCATTTTCTCCATCCCAAAATCAATATGGATTCTCAACCTGAAAAGGTGTTTCAGAGTATTTTCTCTTCCCTTGAGAATGACATCGTGGTTAAATTTTTAAGCAACATAGACATGGATGAAGATTATGAAATTGCATCTATGGAAGTTTCCAGAAATAAAGAAACAAATGACATAGATGAATTAGTGTATGCCATTTGTCCATCAGAAACAGAGAAAGATAATGAAGAGGCAGTGGTTTTATTCAAGTCATTTGAAAATCAGGGTTTTGAAAATCCATCCATGAGAGCTCTGGACTGTGAAGTTGTGCATGAGAAGGAACTTATTTCTATTTATTCACTGGAAAGTCAAAGTGGTTGTCCTCAAACAAATTTCTAGAAATTTAATGAAACCACATCAGAGTTGTTTGATGAACAAGAGGATAACCTTGGTGCATATTATATGGTTTTCATATTTGAATATGTTCAAGAATATATGAATATTTGTGCTGATATGCATGGCCAAGAAGACAAACCTATCATTGCCATTTCATTCGAAGATGTTCTCAGAAAAGAAGAAATAGAGCAAAAACAACTAACACTAATGAAAGATACTTGCCTTTCAGTTTTTTCTCATCAGGGAGAAATGATTTTTTGTGATTTTCAAGATCCGATGGCCATCCTATTATAGTCTTCAATGAAGAATGAATTTTATTCATTCATAAGCACAAATTTTGGATTCAATTTGTTTTTTCAGCCGCCATCCTTTACGTTTTTCTACCAGCTTGAAAAAATGTGAAAGGAAAATCAAGAAACCAATTTCTTGATTGGTTGCATTGGCACTTTAGCATCACTTGAGCGAGTGGTCATCCCAACAGTTTTAGGGTAGGTAGGGATGTGAAAATAAGCTTGTCGGTCAAGCATTCTTTCAGTTTGATTTTTCCAGCACTAGATACAATCAGTTTTCAATAACGCTCTCGAACATCCCCATGCAGCTGGAAGCAGTTCACAGAGCTTGGTAGGAGTAGGACACACAAATGTTTTGGGGAACAGTCGCATGGATCATGAACTGGGTCTACAATTTCTTTGTTACCTCACTGGGAGTATAGCATCCCTAGTTGGAGCCAATGTTATCACCCTAACAATTTTTATCGGGATCTAAAAAATTCTAAAGTTTTGCGAGACACTATACCACAATAGAGGCATGATAGTTCAGGGCGCTCGGATTTATTTCGTGGTGTATGAACTAATGTAGTAGAAGTGGGGAGGGAGTATCTTGATGGACCGTCGATCTTGAAGAGTCTTATATCTACGGTCGAAGCCTGCATCGGACAAACAAATAGCACGAAACTTAACATCGCGAAGTCAGACCAAGGAAAACTACTCTGGTTTCGATGGGGAACACATGGCGTTGTTACACACACATCGGGGGAGACGAAGGATTGCCCGAAATGACTTTTCCTATGGCCCCGATGTCACATGTTTCAAAACGTCATGTCAATAGCTCGCAGGGAGGATGGCGGTTGGTCAGAACACCTCACATCACCGGTCCAGGTATTTTCCCAGTTGACGTACCAAAAGGACGCCACTGCATAACTAACTCGAGGCTCATCATTTGAAGTGGATTGATGAAGCATGGCACACCAAGGTACTGTGACAATAATTCATGAGCAAAGTACATAGAACATCAAAATCCCAGAAATGAATCATTTTATCCTATTCTAGGAAATTGTCATCTTATGTGTAAGAAAAACAAGCTCGGCCAGTGCTCCTGAATTTTGTAAACTCAAAGGGTGTCCAAATCAAGGTCTCTGTGAAGTCCAGAAAGCATGGATAATATCCGTCAAATGACGTCTAGCACAATTGGGTTCTCAGTTAAGGTACCAGGCAGGTCAATAAGTAAGAATGAAAGATGGTTCTTGTAGATGCAAGGGACTAAATTTCATACCGAACCTGAAACTGAGACATATTCAGGAGTAATATTAAGCCCCATTATAAGGGATCTTGTCATAAATGAACATGCATACAACACTTGCCACCCAGTCGCAAAGAAGAGGAGGAGAAAAAGGAGGAAATCAGAGGCCAAAATCGAGATGATAAAGAGCATCGGGGAAAATTTTGATTGGTGGAGTACCCTGGAGGAGGAAATCGCCAAGCTGAGGTGAATCCTCAGGTAAAATTTTGGTGTATTTCAGATAGTTTTGGATAGATGACAGCTTAAGAGAAGGGAGTCCTGATATGACAAACCAATTACTAATGGTCCTTTAAATAATGCAATTGTTCTTCCTTTTTGTAACTCGTATCTGTTTTTAGAATTATGAGGAAGTCAGAATGTTTTAAATTCCATATGAAATTCCTTTATATATGCTTGGCCTCACAATTATAGAATGATGGAGAAAAGAGAAGCATGCCCTCTATGCAGGAAAACTTTATAATTCTCTAGGGCTGGAATGAATACATGGGAGTAGAGGCAGATTTTGGGACTTTCTATGAAAAGGTTCTAATTGGTGGTGTTATGAGTCTTGTTTTCCCTCATAGTATGTGATTCCTATTATTCTTTGTTTTCATTTTACTTTCTTTTGTCTAAATTGAGAAACTAAAATTCCAGAATTCATTATTCAATGCTCTCGGCTTGGCGATTTAGACTATGTTCATCTCTTCTAAACCATTTCAGAATTCATTACTATAATGCTTTGATAATAGTTGTGTGTTTCTTTTCTTATGATACCATCTAAAATTTTCAAGCATAAATGTAGAAATCACTTCCTCATTTAGCCTTTTCCTCTTGATTGTCTTCGTGATTTGGAAATGCATTCTACATTCTTGACCCCATATCCCAAAGGTCATCTTCATCTCTTCAAAAAATTTATTAAAACCCTAAAACAACCAATTCTAGCCACCGATTTCCATAGATGTATCAAGTGACACAAGTGAGCCCTCTCTGAGTTGAGTAGGCTAGTGCATCAGCTTTAAAGCTGGTTGCAACAGTTACCTCTGTCATTTGTCTATTCAGTTGGACATAATTTACAAGGTACTAACACCTAGTATTATAAAATGTAGGGATCTCCTTGACCCATTTACTGAATTAATCCACGACTATGATAATGTACCCATGCCCCCCAGCCGAGTGAGGGTTACATGCCATGAAGTCAATTCCCCATTTAGTGAATGGACCTGTGGAAACTATAGGGTAAAGAGGAGCAAGATGAGATCGAATCTTATTGTTATACATTTCACAAGAATCTTATTTATGAATGGAAGTAATGCAATCCTTAAACAAAGAAGGCAAGAAGTAACCATCTCATAAGATATTTTGGGTAGTGGCATACCCAAACATATGACTGCCACATGCTCTGGAATGACAATCATTCAAATATTTCTCAGCTTCATCATAGGTTAGAAATTGTTGAAATATGGAATCAATACCATGAAGGTAAATGTTATTACCAAGGATAATGTATTGATGGGCTTGATACAGAATACGACGACGATCTACACTAGAAATATCAGGCCAGAAAGTTTGGGTTTGGAGATAAATGATAATTTATCTATACCAATTTTCATCAGAACTGATCAGAAAGAGAGACTCATTAGGAAAGGAATCCTCTGCCACAGTTTCTTTCTCAGTAGAGGGAAGGTCACATATCAACTCGGAAAAAAAAAAATATTTATTTGACTTGGCTCACTCAAACTCCAAATCAAAATCCTAGAGAATCACTATCCATTTGGAGTATTTTCCTGCCAACAATTGTCGAGTAAGTATGTGTTGCATAGGGTTGAAATCAGAAATGAATGTAGTTTTTCGCAATAAGATATAATGATGAAAACATTGAACGACTTGAACAGATGCCAAGGGAATTTTCTCCACATGCATATATTTGGTTTCAGTGGTCATGAGACTCTCACTCAAACAATAAATAACATGTTTATCATGTGAATCATTCTCTTGGACTAGAACCATACAGATGGTAGAGCCTGAAGAAAATAAGTATAAGAAATAATCTCAACTTTCAAAGCTTCAAAGGCTTTGTTGGCAGTGTCATCCCATGCAAAATCATGACCCTTATTAAGAAGTCAAGTAAAACCTTTTGTTAATTCAGAATAATTGAGGATGAATCAACATAAAAATTTTGTATTCCCTTGCAAACTTTGGAGTTGGAACAAAGTAGAAGGAGGATGAAAATTGAGAGTAGCTTTAACCTTCATAGGGTCCACCCTAATCCCATGTGTAGAAATGATAAAACCAAGAAGTCGTCTAGAATCCACACAAAAGACACATTTATGTGGATTCAATCGTATGCAATAATAGCGACAACATAGAAAAATGGCTCGTAAGTGTGTTGGGTGATCTTGGAGACGCATGGAATGCGTCAGTAAATCATCTAGGTAAGGTTGTACAATGTGCTTAATATCATGAAAATCATAAGACATAGCGCATTGAAAATTCACACTAGCATTCTTGAGACCAAAAGGAAGTTTCTAATATGCGAAGGTTACCCAAGGGTAAATAAAAGCAGTCTTATGTTGATTCGCGGGTAAAATATTGATTTGATTATAAATGGAGAAACCATCCATCAAAGAGAACATTTCACTCTCAGCACATTCATCAACGATCTGGTCAACGAAAAGGGTTGGATAATTATCTTTAGGAAAATCCTTGTTGATACCCTATAATATACACAAACATAGATCATTCCTTGTTTATTCATAACTGGAACAATATTGGACACCCAATCAGTCAAAGCCACAAGATAGACAAAACTGGCTTTAAGAAGTTTTTCAACTTTGAGTTTAATAGCAGCAGCTTTGTGTGGATGTACTAGGAGAAGTCTCTGTCAAATGGTTTTAGCATCTAGGTAAGTCTTAATTTCATGTACAACAATATATGGATCAATGCCAAGAATCTCTTCGTAACACTAGGAAAAAATTTCACAGAATTCTTGGAAAAGGGCCTTATAAATTTGGATCTCATCAGCAGAACATGAGGCACCAATATGAACATTTTCCATGATTCTGGGTTTAATAGAAATATATAGAGGGACGATAGGTGAAATATTTCCCAAGTTCCCTTCATACAAAACATCATGTGTTGGTTCAGGAATAGGGGAAATAGTAACAATAGTGGATGTATTTGAAATCCGTTGATAACTCTCTATGGTCTCAGGTTCCAGGAAGAGGATAGAATAATTATGTCCATCGTCCCATGGGGTATCTTCCATACACATGACTGTCATGATCATATCATTGGTGTGAAATACCACGTGAAATGGATCGAGAGACGTATCTAAGAGAGAAAGAGGAGGAGTTGACGATTGAATAGCTTGATAAGCCAATTTTACTGGACTTAAAGGCATTCGGTCACCATACCGAAGACAATCGTCAGAGCTAGGTACTATCCAGGGGTCATAAGACTTAGGTAATTCACCAAAAATGGTTGATATCATGTTAATCAAAGCGACAAAAGGAGTGGTAATATTGAGTGGTGGAATGGGGAATTTACCCATTAACGATGAATCCTTTAGAAGACCCACATCGAAATTCTCATAACCGGGAGGTGTTTTTGCAATGAAAGGTATGTTACTAATATGTGAATTGGAATTAAAGAAGGCGAGTTGATCGACATTAACAAATTTTCCTTGGTTAGGGAAACATATCACATGGAAAATAGTAAAAACAAATGCACACATAGAATCAATACAACTACGACTAAGTGTAAGTTTGTAATCGAGAGGTGCATCAAATACCTCAACCTCAACAGTAACTGATTTGTCTTCTAACGTAATAGATAATGAAGGAAGAAGACCATAAGGTTTAAACCTTGTACCATTAAAATATTTTAGAGTATTGTGTCACTCAGAAAGGATAGGAGAGCTAATGGATTTCCAACAAGTGATAAACATGATGCAATTTGAGGCTCCTTCATCAATAACGGTTCAAAAAATATTCTTATTTTCCACAATGAATTGTATTTGAAATGCTAAATGAGGAGGGAGCCTTGGAATATGATATTCCAAGTCAAATATTATCAATTTTGTATCGGTAGTATCAATTCCACCAATAGCCTTTAACAATGCCTTTCGTTGCATAGGACAACTTGAAGGACTTCGAGAGCCAACATCGCAGAAGGTGCCTACGCAAGATATTATACAATACTGTAGTTTTGAGAGGCACATGCACGAGGTTTAAATGATGAATTACGAACAACTCCCTTAGGAGGAGGATGAAGAACTGTATCTAGACTTGGTCATTTGAGATGAAAAGGATCGTTGGGTGGTGAAGCCGATAGAGGAGATTGAACCAATGGAGGTGGTGAATCATCAACTTTCTCTTTCTAAGGAGAATAATATTTGGCTCGAGTAGCAACTGCAACTTCTTTCTTCTTGGAGTCACTAGTACACATAAGTACATAAGATGTGGTAGAGGGAGAAGGTTGGTCATGAATGACCAATTGGGCCTGCTACTGAGAAGGAAAATGTTGTGACAAAACGGTGGGTGTAGGAGGTGTCTTAGTCCCTTGAAGGAACTTAGTAACCTCAACATGTCATGGACAATATTTTATATACTAATCCCCACCACAAATAATAAAAGGATAATGAGGCTTGTTCTTTTCTTTTTCATTAGTAGGTTGAGTCTTGGGTTTATCGTATTGTTGATTATTATTTTGGTCCTCCTTATTCTTACCCTTCCCTTTCTTTTTATTTTGAATTTTACCGGTAGGTGTAGATTGAACCGAATTATCGTCAGAGGTTTTACCAAGAGAAGAAGTTGGAGGAGGATTATTTTGTACATTAGCAGTATTAGATTTAGGATTGGAATGACTAGCTTGTTTATACCGAGTCTCAACGTGAAAAGTGCCAATCAAGCCATGAACAACATGAGAAGATTTTGAAGGTGTTATGGTTGGATTTGTAGATGAGCGAGGAGAATCATGGAGAAAGTCATATAGTGTGCCCATTTTTGAATAAAAAAGATCCAAGTATTGATCATGACTAATCTCCTACTCTTCAGTGATGACACCACCCATGGAGACATCACGAGCTATAGGAGCGATGACTGATTTAGTAAACCACTCAGCCAATAGTTGATCGAGAAGGGGAACTTTGATTTACTGTCTTCTCCTCCCTCACTTATGAATATGATTGGAAATGTGAGTAGATGAGGATTTTTTAAATGAACTCAAAATTTTGGTTCCTCTCTCATATCGTATCGGTAACTGGTAATGCATTAAGAAAGCCATAGATAAGGTGTTAAAATCATTGAATAATCCTCGTGGAAATTTGATATACCATTTGGTTGTTGAACCCATAAGATTTTGTTGGAAAAGACATAATCTAATGGAGTCATCCATCAAGGATTTCAATAAACACCAAAGATGGAAAGTCATGACGTGATTATTTGGGTCTTCTCCTAATCGACTGTCAAACTTAGGAATGTCTTATGGTAACTTGCCAAGTATGATCAGCCAATAAGGAGAATGAAAGATAGGATCATTCAAAATCCTACATAAATACTGTAAATCCAAAGTAGCAAGAAACAACAATTTCCTGTTCACTTGAGGAAACTGGTAATTTTGAGGAGGTAGTCACGTAGGTATACCAATAAGACCATAAGTAGTCTGTCGATAGTTAAAGGGTCCTTTTAAATTTGGTGGTGGAGGTTTTTGGGTCAAATATCCAACATGATTTGGTTGATTGGGAAAGATTCTTTGGAAAGGAGAATTAGACTAAAAACCTTGACCCCAGGTAGGATTCATAGAGCCTAGATATGGTTTCCCGGGAGTATGGGGTACAAAAGAATCTACTTGAGGATTGCCCCCCCTAGGTGGTTGTTGATTTCCTTGGAAAGGAAAATTCCAAGGTTGAGATTGTAATTGAGGGATATATTTCCCATATAATGGGTAATGACCCCCAACTTGGGGTTTTTCCCCAACTTGAGGTTTCCCCCCAACTTGAGGTTGGCCTGCAAAAGGAACTTGAAAACCAGAAGTGAAAAAATGACTTGTGCCTCCAACTTGACTGGAGCTACTGGGGCTAGGATGATTAGATCATCCATGTGGAGATGGATGAGGAATTTTAGGCCCCTCGGAGAGAACCTGGGTAGGTGTAGTAACAAAACTGCTAGCAACATTATACACAGGAGGAACAAAAATATTAGGCCCTCCAGACCCTCCATATGGACTCTCGGCAGGATTAGCAATAGAAGTATTAAGAGAGTTATACCCAGGTGGAAGTGATATATTTGATATAAGTGGAAGTGGCGTTCCAATAGGATCTTGGTTGATTACTGGAATTCTGAAAGAAACTGACATAACTTGTGGGACCATGGTAAAGCTAGTGAGTTGGAGGGGAAGAATTGTATGACAACCAGCCAACAATTGGTCTGAGACTATGACAAAATTATTGGTCATGCCAATAAAATGATTTAAAGGTATTGTATAAGAAGTGGAAGTCATAGGTGTATGTTATTCAATAGGTTGATTAGAGGTCCTCAGGTGTAGGTGACTCATTCCTAGCTTATCGAAAATATCATGTGTCGAAGAGGTCCTCCAAAGAGAACGAACAAGGATAGAGCTAGGATTAAAATTTCCAGCAGTACGAACCAAAGTTATAAACGATTTACTTTGGAAGGGTGGATCATCTACACCAGACTCTGCCTAAGTTCCAATAGGTATTCTAGTATAATCTTTAGCAACAACGTCTCCAAATGAATTTATCTGGAGAAAAAGTGGATCTTGTACAACACTCAATAATGGATTTACGGGAAGCATTGATTCCTCCAATGGAGTAGAAATTCCAATCTCATAGGCTATGTCGTTATTGATTGCTCCTTCAGGAGAACCCTCTAGTGAGTTAGGAAGCAAAGGATTGTATTCTTTCGGCTCTTCTATAGGTAACCCTTGCATCCTACGTGAACATCAAGGGTCGATGTTGGCCTCACCAATTAAAGAATGAAAGAAATCTATGGCCAACTATAGAAATAAACAACACTTACTAATAAAATCTAGATATCAAACACGCAAACAAACCTTCTTATTTTGAAGTCACTAGTTGGTGATGAAATCCAACATCTCGAATTCAAGACAAGAAGAGGCTAGGGTAAAGAGGGTGGAAAAGTTATGTTGACAACCTGCTTAACAGACTTACACCCTGGTGCAAGATCCCACACATAATCGTGGGTATACCCTCCAAGGATCCCGAGTGAGTTTGGTCAATGTCAATTCCATGTACCATGAAGAATTTCCCCTCCACAGTCACCTCGTGTAAAGACTATAAAGAGATAGGCTACTCAAGTTACCAATTATGAAAATGATGCCTAGGGAAGCAGTCGATAGTCCGATCCACATGCAAGGGCAGGGTATCTAAGACCGAAATCAAATTGAGAAGGTCCCCACAAGATTTTCTTCTCAAGTGACCCCTGATAATATGCACAATATCTATACTAAAACCAACAGAGCAGGGTGAGTAACTCTGTCGACCCTAATGCAACCTCATGGTTGACCCTTGTGTTAGAAGGACTTCCCAGAACAAAATGTAGCATGTGGATATGAACTCTCCCTATCACAAGATATTATTGTGTGTTTTGATGATTTGGATAGTGAGACTTACAACATATTCCAAGGCACTATCCTAGCTAATGTTGTTGTGTAAAAGTTCTAGAAAATAAAAGTTGCTAATAGATTTTAAAATTATGTTGTATTTTAAAGTTTGTTGCTTACTCAAAAGGGAAATAGAAATGAAATTGAT
Source organism: Picea mariana (assembly GCA_032191745.1). Classification (NCBI taxonomy): domain Eukaryota; kingdom Viridiplantae; phylum Streptophyta; class Pinopsida; order Pinales; family Pinaceae; genus Picea; species Picea mariana. The sequence continues at coordinate 11,196 of JASDQU010195489.1, read as the reverse complement.
GATGTATTTGACCTTGACCCAATAAAAATAAAAAGAGATTATATGCAATCATTTCATTTGATGAAATCTAATTACAATAGGGATAAATTTTCTCTTTCTAGAATACAAAATTTACAAAGCACAACTTCTCAATATTTTAATGATATGGATTCCAAACAATCAAAACTATTAAATCTTCTAATTTTCTGTTTTTAACAAATATTTGAATGAAAATTTTTTCTTACAAATACTACTAAAAAGAAGAATAAAGTTCAGTCCTTTCCTTTTTAAATCAGAACAGATACTTAATCCAAAAAATAAAGAATGGTCCAAGAATATTAATGCACTCTCAACACTATTTCCCAAATCAAACTCATAATGCAAGCAAAAAATTAAAATATAAGAAAATTATTTGTTGAATGAAAACAAAAATTGTTTCTTAATAAAAACAATCCAAAACTTAAAATCAATCCAAAACTCAAAAGAAATCAAGAACAACTTATCAAGAAAGCACTCAGGAACACAGTTTTGACATTATACCCTTGCAATAAGAAGTTAAATGTGAAACTTACAAAGCTTATGAAGAAGACTCTCAATTCTTGAAAATCAGTCAAATTCAGGCTTAATAGATGCAAACTAATCATTAACCAAATATAAAAGTTCATCCCAAGAAGTAAAGACAAATATGGGCAAAGAAAATAAAATTGATTGTAACTCCAACAATTCCTACAGGAATGGTCGCAGGATGCAGAAGGGTACAGTGCGACGATGAAGGATTGTCACAGGATCAAAATAAGGCACAGTGAGACATTGCTATCCTAGTCAGCATAAGCAGAGTGTGACGATGAAGAATTTCCATAGGGAAAAAACAAGACATAGTGCGGCGATGTATGAATATAAGGAAAATTTGGAAGAATGACAAATTTTCTCAATGAACTTTCAGAACCGGGGAGTCAATATGGATCACCCACAGACTCAGAGAATGAAATTGATCAAAAGAAGGTAGGCTAAAAGAAAATAAGAAGAAAAAAACCAAAAGAATTTGACACTCACTGTGGTCTCCAATTTTTTTATTGGATAAATCGGTAAGTGTGGACACAAACTAATCTCCCTAAATTCAACAGGGATCTAGAACAAAATAAGGCATAATACAAACTTCGCCTTAGACTTCATTTTCATATAAACTAGTTCAGAGAGGGACAAATGACATACCTTTTAAATGATGCTTGATCCTCGCTAGTGTCGTCCTTGTCGCTCCATCTTTGGATTTACGGGATGGTGAACCTATTTAATAAGAACAAAACAACAAAGAGAGAGAATATATATATATATATATATTCTAATGAATTCTATGTATAAGATCAAGGAGTTATGCAATAAAAGTAAAGACACCTTTATAGGGAAGAAATGTATTGTTTCATTATATTAAATGGAAGTGGAGAATACAACCCATGCCTTGATGTTGCAAGGTCCCTTCCAATGGCTCTTTTCTCCAACACACACACCTTTTCGCCAATACCTTTGATGAAGAAGATCCACAATCTGACTTAGAGAGATAAAGAAAAGATATCTCAAGTATAATCTATAGCAGAATTCCTCATGCATAAGAAATCCTTAGCATTTTCCATAATATATCCGGCCTCTTTATATAGGGTGAAGGAGGCATGGATGAGGAGAATAGGATGATCCCACTAAATCATAGAAGCGAGTAAGATCCAAAGTGATCGGAGGCCACCTCATCTTATAGAAGATTCCCTTCTAGAACATTCATGAATTTCACTTTTCCCTTGTTTAAGTATCGTCACACCCTATGCATAAGAAACCTACCAAAACTTCATAGTCCATCTTTGTTACAGCATGCGATGATCAAGCATCACCGCACCCTAAGTATAGAGCAGGGTGCAACAATCTCCTTTGACATAGTTTTTAAGGAAGAAAAGCTAATCCACTTTTCTCATGGAGAAAGTCTCTTTTAGTTTTTTCAGGTAGCATGGAAGTGAGTTATGTAAATGTTGTCATTTGATCACTAGGGTGACCAGAATAATGTGTATCAACCATTCCATCAACCAATGTGTATGGCTCTCACTCACCCTCTTGCATGGAGGGGTCCTCTAGGTCAAAAAGTCATATCAGGTCAATGTTGACACAATGAGCTTATTCTCGGGCCTCCCCACAAAAGGATATGATCTAGACAAATAAATAGTGGATAAATATGAAATGAATGAAAAAGTGTACCCTAAGTATGGTACACATAGTGGATTGAAAGGAGTGGTGATCGTAGGGATAAATGACCACGGGGTCCAATTCGCTACTACTACACATCAAAATTCTAGACTTAAGTGTCGCAAGTGTCACAAAGTGATGTATGCACCTTTTTAAGTGTCACATGCATTGTATCAAGTGTCATATTCACCTCACTAAGTGTCACTTTCACTTTGATAAGTGTCACAACCCATTGACACCACAAAATGCCTTTGTCACAATCCCTAAGTCACCTTTCAAATGATTACACCCTACATTGGAGGTCAATATTCAATGGGAGGCCAACCTTTAGTTGGAGGGAAATTTTTTACTGGGGGAAAACCTATGTGGTTGCAACATCAAAAATCCTAGGGGAAATAAATGTATAGTTAATTCCTCATAGCATCCCTCTGAGGCTATTATGTATTCCAATTGGCATACACAGCAGGCCCAGTGGGTTGGTATGTATGCCACTTGGCATACACATCCATCCCCAATGGGATGTTCTATATGCCAAGTAACACAACCATGACATGTCTTCCTAGATTTCTAAGAGAAATGAGATTTATCCTTTGCTTCTACCTCAGAGTGAATAATTCTATTTCAGTTCCTCTTACTGAAATTTTTATTTGAGGAATTAACTATATAGTTGATTATTTCACATAGTTGATTAAAGTATTTCCTAACCATTTTTGTATATCTTATGTGTGATTGCATTTTTCAGAACTAAGGTACATAATAGAGTGTCTAAGCTAGGTCTACTAGATTTCTTTCCTAGCATCCAAGTTTTGTAATTGGATGATTGCTAATGTAAGTACACATTGGATCTATTGAAGAAGTTAAAAATGGAGCATCACATTCCCTTCTCTAATTCATATCAATATGGAGTGAAATTGAATAAGGAATGTGATTCTTCAAAACTCAATGTTAAAACGTACATGCAACTTGTTGGTATCCTTATTTACTTATCTCGTAGTTGACCTAATATTTCATTCACTATTAATTTCATCTCCATGTTTATGCAACATCCAAAGTAGACCGATATGAAGGTCTCAAAGTAGATTGTATATTATGTCAAAGGTATGTATTAGCTTGACATCAAGTATTTCAACAAATTTAGAATTAGTTGGTGGAATATATAGAGTCTGATTGCACTGGTGATATGGATAATTGGAAGTC
>JASDQU010195488.1:0-11743 GCA_032191745.1 Picea mariana | reverse complement strand
GGAATGGTGTGGCGTGTGAAGTGGGGCCCCTCCTATCATGTCGACCACCATGTCGCGTTTCCCCTCTCTGCCACCTATGTTCCCCTTAACCGCACAACGGGGTCGTTTCTCATTGGTTGTTTGCTAACCCTGTAGGGATTTGTCCCTATTGGCCGGTCGCTAGCCTTGTCAAGGTTCGGCAATTGCAGAGTCGAACGATTAGACATTACTGTAGCACCGAGGTGCGAAATACAAATAGGCACTACGTTCAAATTGAACTGTGATCGTGACCCATGATCACATGGGAACGGAGAGAGACAGAAAGAGCCAGCATAGGCTGGGTCTCCATGGATATTTAGGGGTTCTGATTCGGCAGAAGACTAGAAAAAAATCTGATTTAGGTAGTGGGTATCTGACACAAGGTGGCTCAACGTTTCATGGATCAGGTCTTCAAGCTTCATGGCATGCTGCATTCTATTATTTTTTATCGCGACCCAACTTTCACTAGCAATTTTTGGCAAGAACTGTTCAAGCCACAAGGCACTCAATTGCATCTCAGGACATCTTATCATGCCCAGAATGATGGTCAAACAAAAGTTGTCAATAAGTGTTTGGAAACATATTTGAGGTGTTTTTCCTCAGAAAAGAAAAATCAGTGGGCTCAATGGTTACCCCTAGCTGAATGGTGGTACAACACTTCATACCACATAGCTACACACATGACTCCTTTTGAAGTGGTATATGGACAAAATCCACCTTCATTTTTCTCATACTTACATGGTGTCTCGAAGGTCCAGGCGCTGACCAAACACTTACAGTTCGAGAGGCTATTCTACATACCCTCAAAGAGAATTTGTTCATGGCACAGAATCACATGAAGCAATAAGCAGATCAAGGTCACTTTGAATGTCAATCTGCAAAAGGGGATCAGGTGTTTCTTCGATTGCAACCTTACAAGAAAAATTCCCTCAAGGCCGAGCATTTTCATAAGCTAGCACCCAAATTTTATGGTCCTTATACTACTCTCAAGCATGTGGGACAAGTGGCCTATTAGTTAGCTTTGCCCAATCATTATAAGCTACATCTTGTTTTTCATGTTTCATGCTTAAAGAAGGTGATTGGAACTAAGTGTTGAATTGAAACCAACCTTCCTGAGATAGTCGAAGAAGGATCCATTTGGCTACAACCAAAAATATGTTTTGGACTAGCGTGAGTGTCGCCTACGTCAGAGAACCATCAAAGAAGTGTTATTCTAGTGGAAAGATACAACTCCAACAGATGTCACTTGGGAACCAGCTACCATTTTGCAGCAATTTCCACATCTCAAGCATTGAGGACAAGTTTGTTTTTAAGGGGGTGGACATGTTAGGGTCCTAACCCGCACATAGGTAGAAAAATATATTCAAATGTAATAAAGTTCAATATTAATAAGTCCTTTCAATAAAATAGAATAAGTCGAATGTTAGAAGACCTAATAGAAGCTTATGTTTCTAAAAGGATCTTCCTCTAGATGTTTCTTTTGATAAACATATTTAGTATAAATAGGAGTCAAGGGTATGAGAACCCTAGCTTGGATATTATTGTAATAGAGCTCTGCTCAACTGGAGGTTTCCCCCTCGAAGAGGCACATGAACATTGCTTTCAGAATCAAAGTGTTATTTTTGTTGTTATTCTTATATCATTGCAGTGCTATTATGGTGATTGTTATGGTTATATTGTTGTTATTCTGTCATTTCTAGATTTTTATTTTTGTTCTGCATACTTTTTATATCTGGTATATTACAATCTAGGACCAAATTCAAACTTAGACATCCCCGATGGAACATACAAAAGGACTTCTTACAGAAAACCAAAACTAAACTCTAAATTTTGGATCATCTTGCCACAGATTGCTTCCCACTCGACTCTGCACAATAGCCTTTGTCAGTCAAGAAAACTAATTCACAAACAGACAAGTCTACACATAATATAAAAGATAGATCAACACCTATGAAAAATAAGTGTCTGAATGATGTGATTCAGCCCTGAATATTATTGTCTACAATAATACCCTTCTATCATAAAAGATAATTAGGCTTGTGATGAATATATGAATGAATGAAAACTAAACTATCTCAACATAAACTCAAAGAGAAAACCTTAGTATGCTTCTGCTTCTATCTCATTTGTTCCTCCCTTTCCTTTTTCTTTTAAACAAATTAGAATTGGTTGAATTATTTGAACCAACTCATTAATTAAGTTAATTAAAAGACTCAACCAACTTTAGTTAGGGGGGGAATTAATAATCATAATAAGGGTTATAAATAAATAATAACTAGTAGGTGGGACCCCTTATGACTCCCTTTATCTCATAACAATCATAACATAACTATTTAGTTAAGCAAAACACACCTCCTTGTGACTCCCATCCACATATTCACATTTGACAATTTATCTCATGATATTCGAAATTATTTTCAAAAAAATATTACTCATGTATCCAAAATAAAACATGTCCAAAAATTCCTGAAGTCAACTGTCATCAATAATATACAAAATAAAACTCAAAATCCATATTTCCCACTCTACGATGCTATCTTTCCTTGATTTTTGTTGCCACCCTTCGATATTCCTGAATTTTCCTTTGGCTACACTGAGCCTTTAGGACTAATCTCGTTTATCACATGGGAACAATCGTCCCTCAAATGCATCCGGGAAGACATGGATTTGTCAAAGTCAATGGAGGGTGAGTAAGGGGTAGCAGCAGTGGCTTTTCCTTTGTCAAGGGCATGGTGGGCCTCAGTTTTCAATCTCTTGCTAGCATGGGAGGATTGCACTGGTGAGTGGTCAGGGGAATCTTAGACAATGGGGTTAATAGGTGGAGGAGAAGGAAAGGACAAATTGGGCCAGCCACGATGTTGGGAGACTATCGGGTGGGCATTTTCATGAACCTCGGGTTGCAATCAGTTGTGAAGAGGTACAAGGATATCAAGGGCTTGCGGGACTTGGAAAGGAGGCCTTTTAGGCCTATATTGGACCACTCCCTACCCAATACAGTTGAAAAATCCATTCTGAAACAATTGGCCAAGCTCTTGTGAGTCAGCATCAAAATGTATGGAGAACCTTGTCCTTCTTGGGCCTCTGTTCCAATTACCTCTCCCTTTGTTTCCTCGGCCATGGCTACCTTGGCTGAAAAAAATTATTCCTGCATGCATGATTTATTAGCAAATAGTCTTTTAAATAACCATACATGACAACTCTTAAAAATATGAAATATATTTGGCTCAACAATGTATCATACTCATGCAATCCAATCCATACAAATTTCTTTACTATTCATCAGTGAGCAGGGGGTGAATAAAGGGGTCATGGGATATGTGAGGGGTTTGTATTGAGAGAAACATGATATGATGAGGGGGGGGGGAATATAATTATTTCTCAAAGACAACAACAATCAATTGCAAATCAAAGAAAACATTATTGTAGTTCAACCTAGACACTGCTACTGCCAACTATTTCAACATAGAATTTTTCTTGACTGTAATCAATTTTGGAACAGGGAGTGAAAAATGAATGTGGGAAAGTGATGGGGTTGTAATTAGTGAAAAATGAATTAATGATGGGGAGTGAGAGTATTTATTGTTCACAAAATCAATCAAGTAATTCATATATCCATTCTTGACCAAATAACAATTTCTATGTTCTAACTAGTTCATTGTTCACAATCAAATGTCCACACAATGCCATCACAAGGCAGTGTGCATTCCACACAATATGTAAGGAAGTTATGTTCCTTTCATTTATCCAATTTTCATCTTATAAAAATTCTCAATTGTATAATAGTAACCATTTCCACTCTGCTAATCATCAAATACAACCAATTCCCACACATTTCTTCAATCATCAAATACACCCAAAGTCGTGTTTCAAATTTCCATGAAGTTATATTGTCACTGAAATCGAGCCTGTCAATTAAAATGCATGACATTCTTTAAACATATATAATGACAATCAACCCAATAATCCATACTTAAATTGAAAAACCCTGGTCATCATTCAAATAGAAAGACAACAACCATTATTCCAACCCATGTTATGCATAAAATAACTCAATCATGCAAGTGCAATTTTTTCACTGTACAAGCCCAATTAAATGTAACTCTAAATAATAGAAATGTTGGGCTATCCATCCAACACAACGAGGTAACGACAACATGCCTAGCTTCATAAAAAAAATAATTGAATTACAACAAAGCCATTCTTAACACTCGGTGGCTATTTCTGAGTGTGGAACCTAAAATTATCCATATCATACACAATCACAGCCACCCAAAACACCACGATGCAACATTCCCATTCTACAATTTCAAACACACATTCACTATAATAACTCAACCCATCGTGTTGAGCTATTAATCTAATATAGTATTGCTTCAAATTAATCAAACTGCAATCAACCATGTTGTGTAAAACTTAGGCTCATTCCTAATGATGCAATCAAACAACCATAACTCATACGGTGGATGGAATTTCTACAGTCATCCTGGTCACAATAACCACTCTGCCTAAAATATCATAGTTATAATGACCATTTATTCGTGGTTAAGGAACACCACACATTCATTATGCGTGAACAACATTAAACAATTGTAACCAATGCCGAGTTAAACATCCAAATAATCTTTAGTGCAAAATGACAGTTATTGTGTATCAACCAATCAACCAATTCAATGTTGAGCCTATACTTGGACTTTTGTAACAATCAACAATCGACTTAACATGATGTGGAAACTACACATACCCACACATTGACATAGAACGAGGTTGTGACCTTCTCATTTAAAACCATACTGGATTATCAAACACAAAGACAGCGACTATGTATTTTGAACTGTCCAATTAATAATGCAGGGTTTATCCATTGTGATAACACAGGCAGTAAGTAGATATCAAAACCAACATGAATGTGACATGACCAATTGGGTGAACCTGTACTCAATTTCGTCGAAAATACAGAACCCTCCAACAATAATGAAGTAGAAAACCCTACAGGCCATGCTGGTCTTCTCTATCAACCTTTAGACTTGTAGAGTTGAGGGTTTTCTCTGTGACTGACACAGGGAAATATAGAGCCAACTTCTTTCATGGTGAAAGCTTCTAAGACCAACAGTGAATATGTAGAGAGAACTACAATGTATTCATGAATAGGTAACAAATCCCATGACGAGAGGGCTAAAACAGAAGGGTGAGGCTCCAATTCGGCCTGGCAATGATATTTAACACAAGTAGGGTATAACCCTCATGGTTCTCCAATCAAGAAACCATAATGATGAAGCGAAGATAGGGCCGAGAAAGAACCAAATAACTCATTACGTGGTCTTTAATGGTGAAAACAAACCAATTCTCAAGTGAATAGAACGCAGTGACACAGAGTGATTCCAACCATTAAAACCACAAAAACCAAAGAATGGATATAGCGACGAATGTGTGAGGATAGCCAGGCACCCAAGACCAAAACAAACCCTCCAACTAAACAAACAAGGATAACAGAGAGCCCTTATGGCTTCTAACACCCAGGATGGCCCAATACACTGTAACTTTAGACATTATCACAGAGAAAGCAACCAACAATTCATTCCAAAATCACAATTTTACACAGTTGCAGTACTTAAGGAAAACACAACCCATATATTCGATCCAATATCCATTTCATAAACAGATCAGAATCATGGATGGCCAAAAAATGACATACCTATGATCGAAGCACCTTAAAACGCAATACAGTTGAGTGGTTCTTCTCTGCTAGGAAATCGAAGCATAACCACAGAAACAAGGATGAACAATATCCTGATTAGGGTGGCGGCCAGCAAAGGAGTAAAGGTGATGTGCAGTAAATGCACGTCGCCTCCATTCACAGTCTATTAACTTCTTAGTACATGCCAACAAGCCTTTCAATTACACCATTAATCACATGATGTATCGAAACCATCACCCATCAATCATGCGACCATATCATACTCTTAACTTATGCCATAACACAAATCAACCACGTCCCATATAGCACAACAAATCACATAAGCATTAGCAACTCTCACTTTTTCAAATGCGCCACCCACATCTTATCCTACCATATGCATAGTAACCATATAACTCAATAAAATTACATAACTGTTTACTTGCTAGCTAGGATTTAACCATAATAATTTTAATCCTTCATGCATGTAGTATCGTATATAGGATAGTTTAAATTCTTCCCTTTGCATTTGTTGCATTGATTCTCATTTCTTTTCAATTTCTTGTTTGTGTCATTTCTAACATGTTTATTTTGCAGGTCTCCTAGTAATAGATCCCAATAACAGATAGAAATGATAACAAGGATTACATAGGCCGCTTGTACAATAAAGAACCAATACTTCATAAGCCTAATCCATAGCTAATAAAAACAAGATCTTGTCAACCATGTAAGGAGTGTCGAACAACAAAACAACATCAAATAAGGACCAGATTTGATCTCCAATCTATAAGGGGGTCCCACCTACTAGTATTATTTAGCTTTTATGATAATAGGCTTTAGCAACACTTTGTGGGAAAAACTCCGTTGACGATTTTAATCATAAAAAAGGTCCTCAAGAAGCTAATGGCTAACAGACCATTATCTGAAGGTGTCCAAGCATCATCGACTAGGGGACTGTAGACTTCCCCTTTGACTAGATGTCGTTCTGGCCGTGTTAACCCCGTGACTGAGTAGCGAAGTAAGCATCACAGTGATATGGCTAATGCGAAGAAGATCTCGTCGATCCTACCCGAGTACATTCCACCTTTGGGTTTCATTGTTAACCATGAAAGCATCCCACAAGATTATGAGTACACCATGTTCACCGCATATATCCCAAAAGGAATGCGCGTAGTTGGGAGCCAGTTAGGACAGATCCTGCTACTAAAGAACAACGATTTCAATCTAGGTGACAGGAAGAACTATGCTATCCTAGCGCCCCACCACTACTTGACGAAGTCAACTAGGAAGAAGCCTCACCTCATCTCCCAGCCATGGATTAAGGGACTGCCGCAGTCCACTGTGCTAAATGTGATGAAGATTCCCCATTTTGGTCATCACCAGGAGGTTAACACTTGCGTTAAACTCCTCTTATTCGTGCTATCACAGCAGATACATGTGCCTCGACCGGATGATTATTGTGGATCCAGCGTTGATCCACTAGATTATAGGATTAAGCATGAAGGGACCTGACTCTCAACATTTTTATCCAGGGAAGGCCTCGGACCACTCCTTGGAATAGTGCATCAAGGAATCTTACGACGAAGTCGAAAAAGGAAAGTGAGGTTACAAGGTAGCCTCTATATAGGATGGTGCAGTAAGCCTCTCTTTCCAACTCATAGCTGGAAAGATCGTAAGGAATAACCACCCCACACAGGTCACCAAGTTCATGGTGGACCTCACAGAAAAATGTGTGGAGGGCATGCAGATGAACTGGGTGCGTTAGCTCATCAATGAACTAGAGAAATATTGTTGCGAAGCCAAGGATTTGGGATATGAATTCCACTTTAGCTAGTTGATCATTTTGATCACATTTGTCACTTGGAAAATGCCTGAAGGAGCCACCCTTCTAGAGATCAAACCATCGAATCCATTGGCCACTAGGTTTTCCACCTTGCGGTACACCAATGACATGATGAAACAGTGGCAGTCCAGCGTTGTGTTTCGTGCATATTATCAACAATTGAAGGTTGTCATCGATTCATTTCCACACATGACATCGTGAACCTTGCACCAGTACAAACCAATAGCAAATTTCTACRTAGATCCTCATTTCATCTATATCACTGCGCACAGAGACAAGAATAAGGAAGATTTGCAGTCATACTACAAGCTAACAGAKRAATACATGGACCRGATTAAAAAGGAGTGGCTGGAGGAATTTTTGGCACCTATCATTGATGYAGAACTCTCTGACACTGACACCATAGGAAGCCCCATTGTCACCCGAGTTGAGCATGTCAGACAGTCCAGTGGGAAGAAGAAGAAGAAAAAGAAGGAGAAAATCTAGGATATAGAGAGCGATGAGGAGGACAATGCTTCTAAAAATAATGGGTATGTCTCGCTTGGAGGAGGAGGAGAAGATGAAGAATATGGAAAATAAGGAGGGGATGGAGGAGAAGAGAAAGGAGGAGGTGAAGCTACACCCCCTGAAGACCCCCCTACTTGAATAATCACACCGTTGAAGAGGAAGGTTTCTCCAAAGAAACCTTTAGCAAGGAAGAAGACATGCACTAATAAGCCCCAGTTGGAGGCCACGCTCATGAAGGACAATATCAGTTTGGTCCATGGAGCTATGGAGGATGCTTCCAAGGACATATTGMAAAGATATGGAGAGAATAAGGAAGAGATATATGGAAGGATTGAAAAGGAATTAAAGGAAGTACAACAAGATATTCATTTGGTCCATGCAGTACCTACTACACCTTCCTCGTCACAGAATAGAGAATTGGGGGATGAACCAGCCCAGTTGAGAAGACTTGCAGATGTGACAGAAGCTTGACTTCAGAGAATTCAGGAAGAGAAGGAGAAGGCTATAGAAGCCTTGAAACAATAGAAATATGAATCCTTAGAAAAATTACGAGTGGCATGGTACAGTTTGACTACCTATGAAAGTGAGAGAGAATAGTTTCAGGTAATGCTCCAAGAGGAAAAATCCCAGCTACAAAGAGAAAAGGAGCAGTTTCTCGTAGAATGGGCCACGATAAAAGTAATAGTGAATAAATCATGTCATTTTATGCTATGTTTGGCATAGGAGGAGCAAGGGAATTGTCACTACAGTATTGGCCCAAGCAGTACCAAGAACTTGAGGCCAACAAAATTGGAGTCCCAAGCAGTACCAAGAACTCTACAGGAGGTGCGTAACCAAAGGGAGGAGACCACTAAAAACACAATTGTAATAATCAGATCCCTCACCTCAGAATGAAAATAGTTGAGTGATAGAAGCGCATAGACATATCAATGCCTCGCAGAGGATCCAGAGCTAAGGAAGCTCGAAGTGCAATTATAGGAGGCATAGAAGTAGGAATTTTCAGTACAGGCACAGATGAAGTTTCTCACTACAATTGAAAGAGTGAAGATATCCTAGGAGCAGTGCACAGTGCAATAGCAGATCACTTCCCTCCAGGAAAGGGTAATGGAAGTCACGCGGAAGCTACAACCTGTGTAGGAGGAAGTCTGCCAGATGTTAGAAGAGATTGATGGACAGGGCTCACAATTGGACCAAGTGGTTGCATCATTAGAACAACACCTGGAAGGGCCTGTTACAAAGCAGACGATCCAAGAGCTCATTAAGCAGGAGGCTCAAGTGAAGCAGCAAGTCGAGGTAGCCTGAGTTAAGATCGAGGCCTTCAAAGCAGTGTTTTCCATACCTGAGTGACTCGGGACGAGTCATAGGTGAGTGTTGGGGGCCTGTTGACCCTCAACCAAGTTTTGAGGAAACCTTGGTCATATTTGGATCTAACTTAGTGTTATGTTCTAAGTGGTTGAAGTTCTTAATCATTATTGTTACTGCATCGATCTATCTTTGGGTATGTTCTCTGATGTTACTAAGGTTAGGAAACTAATACATATCACCTTCTAAGTGTTACTAGAATACTCTGCGAAGTGTTTTTATCACATATCTATGTCCCATATCGGTTATAGACACATGTGTCTTGTAACCCCCATTGCTTCTACCTCGTATGAGACTTCACCTACTCCGGAGGTGTTTTTCAATGGACCGGTAGTTAGGGTTTTTTTGGTGTGTTGTTGCGTGTTGAACCCTGGGTCTACTCCTATGCCCAAAAACCTCAATCAATCAACGTTTATCATTTCTTTTACTCCATCAAAACAGAAAATTTTCTTTACCCAAAAGCTAAAATACCATAATTTGTGCATATTAGATCTCTTTATGACACCCTAGTTCTTATCACCGAAATTTCATCCGCAAATGGTTACAAGAATCCAACATCTTCAAAACACTCATTAGTTCACTCATGGGCCAAAAATGCATCTCCAAAAGGTCCAAAACTATACAACCAACAATAAAATTAGCATACGCTAAAAATACACAAGGTGCATGTGCATGTGTGACAATAAGATAATGTCGAAAAAGCGCACATGTGCCCGATGTGCGAATGTGGGTGCAAAAAGCCACGCACACCTCAAAACGGCGCATTTATGATATTGGTCAGCCTTCCACCCACTTCTGGTTCAGCTTCCAAGTCGATTTGACATCCAAATCTTGGTTGAATCCGACTAGGGGGATGGTCAAAGATCTAAAGGGCCCCTTATTCAAACTAAGAACTGGTTTCATAATACCTCAAAGCTATTCTATAAGAGGAAGCCATGGGTGCACTATATTTTCAAGGAATTCATTTGCATTTTTATGTTGTTGATATTCTCTTGGAGGATCCTCTTTCCTCATCAAGAGCATGCTAGCACCATTTCAGTTAGCCATTCATATCACCTCTAGATTGGATGTGCTTTGGATTCTCTTCACCATTTTATTTTAGTTCCTCACTTGTAATAAGAGCTCAATATTTGGGGGTCCAAGAGCCCTCCCTTGGAGGAAGAGGGGACCCAAAGTCTCCCTTTCTCTTTGGTGTTTTCTTTCCACTAATACAATCCTTTCCATTGGTGGCATGAGTCTTGTCTATTTCTTGTTCTAATATCCTTATGCACTCTAGTTTAATTTCTTTTATCATTCTTAGTTTAATTCCTTGCTTATCTTTTATGCTTTACACTTCTAACTCTTTCCTCTACTGTTGTCTTGCCTAGCTGACCCAACTGGGCTTGTAAGCACCTTTATTTTTCTCATTTAGGTGACAAAAGAGGTGCAACAGATTGGCAACTCCACTAGGGAGAGGTATCAATTTCCTACCCCATTTGGGTTATTTTATCTCTTCTTTTTGTTTCTTTAACTTGCAGGGACCATAAATGGCCCAAGACGACTTGCAAAAAGCCAAGTTCAAAGCTGAGCAAAGAGAGTTTCATCCAAAATTTTCTTCACAGCCGTGTAACAGACAGTGCACACATGTTTTAACCCATAGGCGCATCTTCAACGCACGTGTGCCAAAACCATTGTATTTCTCAGCACCTTCTGCGCACCAACGCTCATAAGTCACTTTCAGTTCGTGCATTGGCACTCACAGTGCCTCTGTATATTCTAAGACCTGCTCACCTGTGAAAAAAAACACACATTGTGAGCTTTTTGTGATCTGTGGAAGGCCCATATCCTTATTAAAATTGATTCCATGCACATTGTAATCTGCACCAAACTTATATTCCCTCTCCATATAAAGGGATTAGTCAAAACATAGGCACTTAGGGGGTTAAAATCATAATTTTTCCTCTTTTTCTTTCATGTTGCCACATGGATGGCTTGCTTTGACTATGATTATAAGTTGGAATCATCTTTAGATCACATATAAAACTTGCATTGGGACCAAAAATTGGATATCAATCGTTGAGTATTCTCTTCTCTCGCGCCCCAAAGAGATATTGAGAATCAAAAAGAGATTGAGGAAAAATTTCATTTCCCTTAAGAAGACAAAATCTTTAGGAGAGGACAACAGCCCCCTCGGGACTCCTTGTAGTTTATTTTTCAAAACACATCTTAAGATTGTAATGGGCCCATACATGCCCACATGCTACAAAGATAGGATAGTGATTGAAGTTTACTTTCTTAGATTAAATCACTAGGGAAGTTTGAAGGTTTTGTAACGGGCCCATACATGCCCACATATGCAC
>JASDQU010195487.1:0-13186 GCA_032191745.1 Picea mariana | reverse complement strand
CTTGTTGCAAGCACAAGCATCAACAGGTTGGATCAGTTGGTTAGGACGTTTGATATGAAGGATCTTGGAGCAGCAAAACAAATCTTGGGAATGGAAATACACAGAGACAGGAAGGATGGTAAGCTCGATTATCACAATAGAAGTATGTGGTGAAGATACTCAGGAAATTCATTATGAATAATGTGAAACCATTAAAATCCCTTTGGCTTTCCATTGTAAGTTTATTTCCTAACTAACGAAGAAGAAAAGGGTTATATGTCTCGAGTATCGTATGTTAGTAGGAATTTTGATGATTGCGATGGGAAATGGTCAGTATTCCACATGCAGTTGGTGTTTTCAGTGGACACATGGAAAAATTAGGTAAATAGAATAGAAATGGTTTCTTCAGTATCTTAGAAGAACAACATCACAAGTATCACCTACAGTGGTTGCAGTGATTTAGTCTGTGGTTATGATTCAGTACATTTGAACAAGAGAAGACCTACCTCAGGTTATGTCTTCCAAGAAAGCAAGGATCTATTCGGTAAGTTTGGACATGTACAGGATGAGGTTGATCTAGATTATTTTTGGAACGAAATGAAAGTAGAGATGTTACAGTGAAATACACATAAAAATTTCTAGAAACAAAGAAACACAACAATACATGATTTCTATTAATGAAAGAAATATACAAAGACTATAAAAATATAGAGTGCAAGACTCGCTAGAATGGTGGCATCTTTATCTCTGAGAAGAGATGTGATGACTATGCTCATTCGCAAGAAGATGAGTACAATGAGGCTTTGAAGGCCTTTTTATGATAAACATGAATGCCAAAACACTAGACATCCAAAACCCTAACCCTAGGAGATGAAGCACCAAAAGTCATGTGGGCCTTGTTGGGGTAAGTTAGTACATTAACTTCCCGGGGTTGTAACTTTTGCATACGATCTTCTTTTTAGGCATGTGATAGCCCGTTGGAAAGGTATTTTCGAGAAATATCCATTATTCCATCAAAATCTAACTCTATCTACAGTTTGAATGTGGAAATCCAAGAAAACACTGTTTAGGGTCCCAGACGGACCTAGAAGTACAAAAAGATGTAATGAAATGAAAACTTCCAAAATAATATACTTGGGAAAGGCGGGTGGCTACCAATATCCACCTGTATTGTGTGTAGGGATTTAGGATAGCCCTAATAGTGCAGAACCCAAAATTACAAAGAAATGTCCCCATTACAGAGAAACGTGATGAACTGAAAATTGTCAAGATGATCCAGTTGGAATTTGGAACAGGTGGGTGGCCACCAATATCCACTTGGATCAATTCTCCCCCCTTACGAAGCAATGGTATCCATTGCATTGAGTGTCTGGGGAAGAGGGGAAAGCGTTTTCTGAATCTGAATCTTGGTGAGTTGTGTGCCTTGTTGAAGAAGTTGTGTTGCTTGGTCTATAGAAGGTTGTCATGAGCATGTTGCTGGTGTGGTTGAATCTATTCAACCAACCTGTTGTCTCTGGGATTGACAAGGCATTGTGTAGGCACCATTGTAGTTGAAGAAACAATATCTTCTTTCTCTTCCACAATTTGTTTCTGCTGGATAGAAGGTGTTGAGGCTACAGTGGTTGTAGTGGCCTTCTGTGCATCCTTTGAACAAACTGTGAAGAGGATGAATTTTGCAGTATGAGAGATTACCTTGCGGCACTGTTTTGGTGGAACAATAGTCGTAACTACCTTTGGTATCCTATATATTTGACCCCCCAGAGTAATAATGACACTACGGGGTCGATACCCATAAATAGAATGGTGTTTCCACATATATGGCTGGCCCAAAGCCACATCACATACATAAAGAGGGGAAACATCACACACTACCTCATCCTTGAAGTGATGGATGTCATAGGATAGGAGGCACTGTTGGCTGACATGAAGATCTCGTCCCTGGTGAAGCCACCCGATGTTGTATGGCTTTGGGTGTGGTGTTGTCGATAACCCCAAATATTTGATGACCTCAGTTGAGATGAGGTTTTTCTGGATGCCACTATCAATAATGAAATGAAATGGGGTCCCCTTCACCCACATCTGTGAATGGAAGAGATGCTCCCCTTCTTCTGTATCTACTGGTTCTTCTGGTTTAATTGTTGTGATCATGATAGTAGTAGTGGGGTCTGCGTCGATGATCTATCTATTTCCAATATTTTATGGATTAGATTCTGAATCAGGGTTTTCCTCCTTGTCTTTAACCTCGGCCACCAATGATAGTTTTGAGCGACATTCATTAGTGTTGTGCAAGGGGATTTTTGGAACTCACACTACTTCCCAGTGTCATTCTTCGTCTTTCCTTTACCCTTCATTTCCTATGTCTTGGACTGGTTGTCTGGAGGCTGTTGGTCAGGGTCATCTTTACCATGCTTTGGTTGTTGCAGATTTGAAGACCGGAACTACCATTTGTTCTGGTGCCTAAATTTTTGCTTGATTTTGACAACATATCGATAGGTAGCTCCCAATGATGAGATGTTTGGGACATATATTTCATTTTGGATGTACCTATGCACAACCCCATGGTATTTAATAACTAGATGAAGCTCAGAGTCTTTGATACCCATCTTGGTGCGCAAGGTATGGAAATTATTTGTGAACTCTGACATTTTTTGGCTCTTCTCTTCCCACAATGTGGTCCATCTCATGTATTGGTCTTCATAGTTATCAACAGGGTAGTAGTGTTCCTTGACCACATCCAAAAAAAAATCCCAAGTGAGCTCAACCCCATATATTCCAGTTTCCTCTGTGGAAATTTTATCCCAATAAGTTTACCAACAATGTTTGACATGGGGGAGAGCCTTGAGGAGTGTGAAGGTGATATTTTCCCTCTTGGAAAATTTGTGAACGGAGAAATAACCTTCTAGAAGATTTAACCATTTTTCTAAGGCATTCACATCTATCTCACCTTCAAATACAGGAATATCAAATTTAACTTGTACCTTGAAGGGGCAGGTTCCTCCAAATTGGTTGCTTGATGAAGTTGTGCATGTTGCTATCGACAGGCATTGAAGGATGTGGGAAAAATTCTCCATCATTTTGTCCCTCTGTCGCGTGAGAGATTACTCAAGCAACAAGTTAATAGAATCTTATGCTCCACCATTTTTATTTTCTACTGCCATAGATTTTTTTTTGGGCGTGCGAGAGTGATTGTCCTCAAGAGAGACAAGCTCGAGACCCAACTTGCTATACTCAGACCTCATCGGGTACATGCACTGAAAAACGATCAAGAGCAACGCACTCTAATACCAATGATCCAAATTATTTTCAAAATGAAATGAAAGCAGAGATATTACAATAAAATACACATAACACTTTTCATAAATAGAGAAATACAACAATACATGATTTATATTAATGAAAGAAATGTACAGAGACTGTAAAAAATACAAAGTGCAAGACTCACTAGAATAGTGGCAGCTTTATCTCTGAGAAGAGATGTGATGGCTATGCTCATTTTCAAGAAGATGAGTAAAATTAGGCTATGAAGGCCTTTTTATGATAAACATGAATTCCAAAACCATAGACATCCAAAAAATAACCCTAGGAGTTGAAGCGCCAAAAGTCATGTGGGCCCCATTGGGGTAAGTTAGTACATTAACTCCTTGGGGTCGTAACTTCTTCCTACGATCTTCGTTTTAGGTGAGTGATAGCCCGTTGGAAAGGTATTTTATAGAGATATGCATTATGCTATCAAACTCAAACTTCATATATAGTTTGACTGTGGCAATCCAAGAAAACACTTTTTAGGGACCCAAAATGGCCCTAGAAGTACAAAAAGATGCACTAACATGAAAAATTCCAAAATAAGATAGTTGGGACACGTGGGTGGCCAAAAATATCCACCTGGATGTTGTGTAGGGATTTAGGACAGCCCGAGTAGTGCAGAATCTGCAATTACAAATAAATCTCCCCATTACAGAGAAACATGTTGAATTGAAAACTGTCAAGATGAGCCTGTTAGAATTTGGAACAGGTGGGTGGCCACAAATATCCACCTCGATCAATCCTCCCCCCTTAGGAAGCAATGGTATCCATTGTGTTGAGTTCTTGGGGAAGAGGGGAAAGTGTTTTCTGAATCTGAAGATTGGTGAGTTGCGTGCCTTGTTGGAGAAGTTGTGGTGTTTGGTCTATGGAAGGCTGTCACGAACCTGTTGCTGGTAGGGTTGAATATTTTCCACCAACATGTTTCTTTTGGGCTTGATGGGGCATTATGTAGGCACCATTGTAGGTGAATAAACAATATCTTCTTTCTCTTTTTCAATCTACTTATGCTGGATAGAAGGTATTGAGGATGCAGTGGTTGTCGTGGCCTTTTGTGCATCCTTTGAATAGATTATGAAGAGGATGAACTTTGCAGTATGAGAGATTACCTTGTGGCACTATTTTGGTGGAATAGTAGTCATAACTACCTTTGGTATCCTGTAGAGCTGACACCCGAGAGTAATAATGACACTCTGGGGTCGAGACTCATAAAGAACATGACGTTTCCCCATATATGGTTGTCCCAAAACAACATTGCAGACATAAAGAGGGGAAACATCACACACTACCTCATCCTTGAAGGGTTTGATTCCATAGGATGGGTGACATTGTTGGTTGGCACAAAGATCTTGTCCCTGGTGAAGCCACTTGATGTTGTATGGCTGTGGGTGTGGTGTTGTCAACAACCCCAACTATTTGATGACATCAACTGAGTTGAGTTTATTCTAGTTGTCGCTATCAACAATGNATGGAAGAGGCACTCCCCCTCTTCAGGATCTACTGGATTTTTTGTTTGAATTGTTTTGGTCGCGACAGTAGTAGTGGGGTCTGTGTTGATGATCTGTCTGTTTTCAATATTTTTTGGATCAGATTCTCAATCAGGGTTCGACTCCTTGTCTTTGACCTCGTCCACCAATGATTGTTTTGAACAACATTCATCGGTGTTGTGCCAGGGGATTTTGTGGAAGTCGCACCACTTCCTAGTGTCATTCTTCTTCTTTCCCTTACCCTTTTTTTCCTATGTCTTGGAATGGTTGTCTGGAGGTTGTTGGTTAGGTCCATCTTTACCATGCTTTGGTTTTTTGTGGATTTGCAGACCCAAACTCCTATTTGTTCTGGTGCCTAAATTTCTTCTCGATTTTGAGAGCATATCGATAGGCAATTCCCAATGATGAGATGTTTAAGAAATCCATTTCAGTTTGGATGTACCTATGCAGAGCCCCATGAAATTTCAGAACCAAATGTCGCTCGGAGTCTTTGATACCTATCTTGGTGTGCAAGGTATGGAAAGTATTTCTGAACTCCAAAACTATTTGGCTCTTCTCTTGCCGCAGTGTGGGTCATCTCATGTACTGGTCTTCATAGTTATCAATAGGGTAGTATTGTTCCTTGACCACATCCACAAAAAAATCCCAAGTGGGCTCGCCCCCATATATTCCATATTCCTCTATGGAAATTTGCTCCCAGTAAGTGTCCCACCAATGTTTTACATGGGGGAGAGCCTTGAGGATTTCAAAGGTGATATTTTCCCTGACGGAAAATTGTGAACAGAGAAATAACCTTCTAGCAGATTTAACCATTTTTCTAAGGCATCCACATCTATCTGACTTTCAAATACATGAATATCAAAATTAACTTGTACCTTGAAGGGATAGGTTCCTACAAATTGGTTGCTTGATGAAGATGTGTATGTTGCTATCGGGAGGCGTTGAAGGATGTGGGAAAAGTTCTCCATCATTTCATCCATTTGTCGTGCGAGAGATTGCTCAAGCAACAGGTTAATAGAATCTTCTGCTCCACCATTTTTCTTTTCTTCCACCATAGATGGCTTCCTGGGAGTGCGAGAGTTATTTTCCTCAAGAGATACAAGCTCAAGACCCAAATTTCTATACTCAGACCTCATTGGGGACATGCACTGAAAAATGATCAAGAGCAGCCTACTCTAATACCACTGATCCGGATTATTTTCGGAACGAAATAAAAGAAGAGATATTACAATGAAATACACATAACAATTGTCAAAAACAAAGAAATACAACAAGACATGATTTATTTTAATGAAATAAATGTACAGAAACTATAAAAATACAGAGTGCAAGACTCGCTAGAATGGTCGTGGCTTTATCTCCAAGAAGAGACGTGAAGGCTATGCTCATTCCTAATAAGATGAGTACAATGAGGATCTGAAGGCCTTTTTATGATAAACATGAATGCCAAAACCCTAGACATCAAAAAACCTAACCCTAGGATATGAAGCACCAAAGTTATTGTGGACCCTGTTGGGGTAAGTTAGTACATTAACTTCCCAGGGTCGTAACTTTTGCATATGATCTATGTTTTAGGTGTGCGATATCCTGTTGGAAAGGTATTTTAGAGAACTATGCATTATGTATTCAGACTTTGACTCTGTTTATAGATTGATTGTTGCAAGCCAAGAAAACATTGTTTAGGGCCCCAAAACAGCCCTAAAAGTACAGAAAGATTTACTGACATGAAAATTTCCAAAATAAGTTGTTTGGGATAGGTGGGTGGCCAAGAATATCCACCTAGATGTTGTGTAGGGATTCAGGACAACCCCGGTAGTGCATAAACCACAATTACAAAGAAATGTCCCCATTACATAGAAACGTGTTGAATTGAAAATTCTCAAGATGAGCCAGTTGGAATTTGGAGCAGGTGGGTGGCCACCAATATCCACCTAGATCAATCCTCCCCCCTTATGAAGCAATGGTCTCCATTGCGTTGAGTTCCCGAGGAAGAGGGGAAAGCGTTTTCTAAATATGAATCTTCATGATCTACATGCCTTGTTGGAGAAGTTTCCCTGCTTAGTCTGTGGAAGGATGTCACGAACCTGTTGTTGGCGGGGTTGAATCTGTTCCACCAACCTGTTGTCTCTGGGCTTGACGGGGCATTGTGTAGGCACTATTGTAGGTGAAGAAACAATATCTTCTTTTTCTTCTGCAATCTACTTCTGCTTGATAGAATGTGTTGAGGCTACAGTGGTTGTAGTGGCCTTCTATGCATCCTTTGAACAAATTGTGAAGAGGATGAATTTGCAATATGATAGATTACCTTGCGGCACTATTTTGGTGGAACAATAGTTGGAACTACCTCTAGTATCTTGTAGAGATGACCCCCAAGAGTAATAATCACACTACGGGGTYGAGACTCATAAACAACATGACGTTTCCACATATATGGYTGGCGCAAAACAACATCACAGACATAAATAGGGGAAACATCACACACTACCTCATCCTTGAAGGACTGGATTCCATAGGATGGGTGACACTAYTRGCTGAAACRAAKATCTCATCCYTSGTGAAGCCACCCGATGTTTTATGGCTGCGAGTGTGGTGTTGTCGACAACCCCAACTGTTTAATGACCTCAACTGAGATGAGGTTCTTCTGGTTGTCGCTATCAACATTAAAATGTAATGGGGCCCCCTTAACCCACATCTATGAATGGAAGAGATGCTCCTCCTCTTCAAGATCTACTAGCTTTTCTCGTTGAATTGTTGCAGTCACAACAGTAGCAGTGGGGTCTACGTCGATGATCTGTCTATTTTAAATATTTCCTGGATCAGATTCTGAATCAAGGTTCGACTCCTTGTCTTTGACCTCAGCCACCAATGACTACTTCGAGCAACATTCATCAGTGTTGTGCCAGGGGATTTTCTGGAAGTCGCACCACTTCCCAGTGTCATTATTCATCTTTCCTTTACCCATATTTTCCTGTGTCTTAGAGTGGTTGTCTGGAGGCTATTAGTTAGGTCTGTATTTACCATGCTTTGGTTGTTGCGGATTTGCAGACCCTAGCTCCCATTTGTTCTGGTGCCTAAATTTCTACTCGATTTTGATAGCATAGTGATAGGCAACTCCCAATGATGAGATTTTTAGGAAATCTATTTCGTTTTGGATGTACCTATGCAGAGCCCCACGGTATTTCAGAACCAGATGCCACTTAGAGTGATCCAGATTATTTTCGGCACGAAATGAGAGTGAATATATAATAAAGAAATATACAGAGATATCTCGGATATCCAATAATATAACAGAAATGTATTAGATGTGCAACCATAAACATAGAGATACAGTAATACACAATTTCTATTAATGAGCAAAAATGTACAAAGACTGTAAAATTACAGAGTGAAAGACTCGCTAGAATGGTGGCAACTTATCTCTGAGAAGAGATTTGATGGATACTCACATTCGCAAGAAGATGATCTTACAATGAGGCTCCAAATGATTTTTATCATAAATAAAATCCAAAACCCTAACCCCGGAAGATGAAAAGCCAACAGTTTTGTGGACCCCGTTTTGGGTAGTTTGGTGTATCAACTTCTCGGGGGTGTAACTTTGGCATACGATCTTCGTTTGGTGTGCACAATAGCTCATTGGAAAGGTATCATTGAGGAGATTCATTTTGGGGGATAAATTATATCCTTTGGCTGATAATGAGAAGCTTGATCCCAAAAAACCTTCATTTAGGCCCTCAAAATGGCCCCGGAAGTTAAAAACTGCTAAAAATATTAAATTACCAAAATTTGCATAAAATTGTTTTGAGCTAGTTGGAAAAGGTGGGTGGCCACTGATATCCACCTGGATCAATCCTCCCTCCCTAGGAATCAATTTTATCCATTGTGTTGAGTGCCCGGGGAGAGAAAAAATCGTTTGTTGAATCTACATCATGATGAGCTGCTTGCCTTGTTGGAGAAGTTGTGTTGCTTAGCTTGTTGAAGGTTGTCACGAACTTGTGGCTGGAAGGGTTGGACCTTTTTAACAAGTATGGATGCATGAGATTCCTATGTGAAGAAGGAATCTTTACACTTTGCTGCAATCTTTTTTACCTTCTTATGTTAGATATAAGGTGCTTCGGCCAAGGCTGTAGTGGTTGCAATATCCTTTTGTTCACCTTTTGAACAGATTGTGAAGAAGATGAATTTTGTAGTATGAGATACTACCTTGCGGAATTGTTTAGGTGGGACAGTATTTAGAACTACCTCTGGTATCTTGTAGATATGACCCCCTAGAGTAACAATGAGACTACAGGGTCGAGACTCATAGATAGCATGGAACTTCTACATATATGGTTGGCCCAAGAGAACATCACAGACATCCAGTGGGGAAACATCACATAATACCTCATCCTTGAAAGGTTGGATGTCATATGAGAATCGACACTATTGGTTGACAAAAAGATCTCATCCCTAGTGAAGCCACCCAATGTTGTATGGTTGTAGGGGTGGTGTTGTCGACAATCCCAACTGTTTGACGAACTCTGCTAAGATGAGGTTCTTCTGGCTTCCGCTATCAACAATAAAATGCAGTGGGGTGCCCTTCACCCACATCTGTGAAGGAAAAAGGCACTCCCCCTCTTCAAGATCTATGGGTTCTTCTAGTTGAATTGTTGCGGTTGTGACAATAGCAGTGGGGCATGCATCGATGATCTGTCTTCTATCAATATTTTCTAAATCAGATTATGAATCAGGGTTTGGATCCTTTTCTTTGATATCGTACACCAATGACTATTTTGAGCGACATCCATTGTTGTTGTGCCAGGGGATTTTGTGGATATCACACCATTTTTCGGTGTCCTTCTTTGTCTATCTATGACCCTTCTTTTCCTCTAGCTTGGAATGGTTTTCAGGACACTGTTTGTTAGGGCCATCTTTATCATACTTTTTTTTTGCGGATTTGCATATCTGAACTCCCATTTGTTCTAGTGCTTAAATTTCTTCTCGATTTGAACAACATATCGGTAAGCAACACCGAGTGATGAGATGTTCAGAAAATACATTTCAGTATGGATGTATCTGTGTAGAGCCCCACGGTATTTTAGAACCAAATGTCGTTCAGAGTCTTTCATACCCATCTTGGTGCACAAGGTATGGAAGGTATTGGTGAACTCCGGAACTGCTTGGCCCCTCTCTTGCCACAGTGTGGTCCATCTCATGTACTGGTCCTCATATTTTCCAACATGGTAATATTGTTCCTTTACCGCATCCACAAAAAAATCCCAAGTGGGATCGATCCCATATATTCCAGACTCCTTTGTGGAACTTTTCTCCCAGTAAGTTTCCCACCAATGTTTGACATAGGGTAGAGCCTTAAAAAGTGCGAAGGTGATATTTTACCTATCGGAGAAATTACGAACAAATAAATAACCTTCTAGCAAATTTAATCATTTTTCTAAGGCATCTACATCTATTTGTCCTTCAAATATGGGAATATAAAAATTAACTTGTACCTTGAAAGGAGAGGTACTTCCAAAGTGGTTTCTTGATGAATACGTGCATATCATTATCAAAATTCGTTGAAGGATGTGGACAAAATTATCCATCATTTCGTCCCTCTATCGTGTGAGAGCTTGCTCAAGCAACATATTAATAGAATCATTTTCTTTGTTGTTTTTCTTTTCATCCTCCATGGAGGGTTTATTGGACATGCGAGAGTGATTGTATTCAAGAGAGACAAGCTCAAGACCCAACTTTATATACTCGGACCTCATCGGGGACATGCACTGAAAAACGATCAAGAGCATCCTGCTATGATACCACTGATCCAGATTATTTTCGGCATGAAATGAGAGTAGAGATATAATAAAAAAATATACAGAGATATATCAGATATCCAATAATATAACATAAATATGTCATAGATGCAACCATAAACACAAAGATACAGTAACACACAATTTCTATTAATGAGCGAAAATGTACAAAGACTGTAAAATTACAGAGTGAAAGACTCACTAGAATGGTGGCAGCTTATCTCTGAGAAGAGATGTGACAGATACTCACATTCGCAAGAAGATGATATTACAATGAGGCTCCAAATTCATTTTTATCATAAATAAAATCCAAAACCTTAACCCCAGAAGATGAAAAGCCAACAATTTTTTGGACCCTGTTTTGGGTAGTTTGGTGTATCAACTTCCTGGGGTGTAACTTTGGCATACAATCTTCATTTGGGGCGCACGATATCTCGTTTGAAAGGTATCATCGAGGAGATTCATTTTGGGGTCTCAATCAAAGCTTTTACCTATTTTTTGAGAATCTCGATCCCAAAAAACCTTCATTTAGGCCCTCAAAATGGCCCCAGAAGTTAAAAACTGCTAAAAATAGTAAATTACCAAAATTGCCAGAAAACTTTTTTGAGCCAGTTGGAAAAGGTGGGTGGCCAATGATATCCACCTAGATCATAGAGTCTTTGACACCCAGATTGGTGCGCAAGTTATGAAAATTATTTGTGAACTCCGACATTGTTTGGCTCTTCTCTTGTCGCAGTGTGGTCCATCTCATGTACTAGTCTTCATAGTTATCAACAGGGTAGTATTGTTCCTTTACCGCATCCACAAAAAATACCAAGTGGGCTCAGCCCCATATATTCCAAATTCCTCTGTGGAACTTTGCTCCCAGTAAGTTTCCCACCAATGTTTGACATGGGGGAGAGCTTTGAGGAGTGCGAAGGTGATCTTTTTGCTGTCAAAAAAATTGTGAACAAAGAAATAGCCTTCTAGCATATTTAACCATTTTTCTAAGGCATTCACATCTATCTGATCTTCAAACACAGGAATATAAAAATTAACTTGTACCTTGAAGGGAGAGGTTCCTCCAAAGTGGTCGTTTAATGAAGATGTGTATGTTGTTATCGACAGGCATTGAAGGATGTGGGAAAAATTCTCCATCATTTTGTCCCTCTGTCGCGCAAGAGCTTGCTCAAGCAACGTGTTAATAGAATCTTTTTCTCCATCATTTTTATTTTCTGTCGCCATAGAGGGTTTCTTGGGGGTACAAGATAGATTTTCCTCAATAGAGACAAGCTCGAGACCAAACTTGCTATACTCGGACCTCGTTGGGGACAAGCAATGAAAAATGATCAAGAGAATCCCGCTCTGATACCACTGGTCCGGATTATTTTTAGAATGAAATGAAAGCAGGGATATTACAATGGAATAAACACAAAAAATTCAAGAAAGAAAGAAATATAGCAATACATGATTTCTATTAATGAAATAAATGTACAGAATGCAAGACTCGCTAGAATGGTGGTAGCTTTATCTCTGAGAAGAGATATGATGACTACTCTCATTCGCAAAAAGATGAGTACAATTAGGCTTTGAAGGCCTTTTTATGATAAACATGAATGAAAAAACTCTAGACATCCAAAAACCTAACCCTAGGAGATGAGGCACAAAAATTCATGTGGGCCCCGTTAGGATAAGTTAGTAAATTAACTTCCCGGGGTCGTAAATTTTGCATACGATCTATGTTTTAGGCATGTGATAACCCATTGAAAAGGTATTTTTGAGAAATGCGCATTATGGTGTCGTTGGGGTAAGGCAGTACATTAACTTCTTGGGGTTGTAAATTTTGCATATGATCTCTGTTTTAGGCGTGTGATAACCCATTGATAAGGTATTTTCAAGAAATACTCATTATGGTGTCAAACTTTGACTGTGTCTACATTTTGACTGTGGCAAGCTAAGAAAACACTATTTAGGGCCCCAAAACGGCCTCGAAAGTACAAAAAGATGTACTGACTTGAAAACTTCCAAAATAAGCTAGTTTGGAGAGGTTGGTGGCCACAAATATCCACCTATATGTTGTGTAGGGCTTTAATACAACCCCATTAGTGTAGAACCAACAATTAAAAAGAAATTTCCCCATTACAGAGAAATGTGTTGAACTGAAAACTATCAAGATGAGCCAGTTGGAATTTGGAACAGGTGGGTGGCCACCAATATCCACCTGGATCAGAGGTGTTATGTGGGGATCAAAGTGTTGTTCATTTTACTAACAGTCCAACGTATAAAAATGGACAAGTGCATTGGTTTATAAGACAAGTTACTAATGTAGGAAGAATGGTCCATACTAGAGTGAATCGTGCATACATGTTCATGTAATAGTACTGTTAGAGAATTTGTGGAGCTGTGATGGTGTTTGGATTCTCTTGGCTTGCAAGAAAGGTGATGAATAAATTTGGGCATGATATATTAGGTAAATTGTTGTCAAGGTGGAAGTTATTGAAAATGTGCCAACTAATTTCCCATGCGGATGCATGCACACAACATCAACTAAATTTAGAATGTGCATGCATGCACACTACAGTGAATAGTTTGTGTAACTGGTGGATCATATTGTAATAAGTTTTTCTAACTGTTCAATAGATGTTATATATA
>JASDQU010195486.1:0-19690 GCA_032191745.1 Picea mariana | reverse complement strand
AAAAAGAAAAAGAAAAAAGTCAAAAGAGGAAAAGGGGGGGAAACCAAAGAAAAAAGAGGAGTTAGGGTTTGAGTCTGGACAAAAGGAAAGGAGGAGGGGGGAAAGGAGGGGAATTTTTGGATGAGATTGGTATGGTTATGCTACCAATGGAGACTGACTGATTGCTGGTAGGAGTTGGGGATTCTCAGCAAACTTGAGTGGTAGCTCAGCCTTGGAGGCGAGCTGAGAAGCTAGTTACTCTCTGATTGTGTGTGGCCCCTTTGTGGCTCAGGGGGCTGAGGGGGAAGAAGAGTACCCCTAGCGTTTGGCTGGGAGGTACCGGTGAGTTCATTGCGGTCGGCAAGCAGGAGCACTGAAGACGGAAGCAGCAGAGAGCATGGGAGTCAATTGCGACAGACAACCAGGCAAAGTTATGTTCCTGAACTTAGTAAGGTAGAAGGCATAGTGATTACTGTTAATATTGTGATGGTATGGATGCGAATGTCCTTCCCTCGTCCTTAGACCGAGAAGATTCTAGTTTTTATGATCAGTTCAGTTTAGGGTTACTGGTAATTAGTTGGGATTATGGATATTTCATTTTTTTTCATATGGGTACAGTTTAGGGCGGGGTAAAATTGTATTGGGCATTTTTTTTATTGTATTGGGCATTTATTTTTAATGTTGGGCGTATATACAGAGTCTTGGGCATTTTCTATTCGATTTGTGCATTTCTTTTTAATGTTGGGCGTATATACAGAGTCCTGGGCATTTTCTATTCGATTTGTGCATTTATTTTTAATGCTGGGCGTATATACAGAGTCATGGGTGTTTTCTATTCAATTTGTGCATTTCTTTTTAATACTGGGCATATATACAGAGTCCCAGGGTGTTTTCTATTCGATTTGTGAATTTCTTTTTAATGCTAGGCATATATATAGAGTCCTGGGCGTTTTCTATTCGTATTGTGCATTTCTTTTTAATGTTGGGCGTATATACAGAGTATGGAGCATTTTCTGTTTGTAATGGGCATTCCTTTTTATTTCTGGGTGTCAAACACAGTGTGGGTTTCGTTTTTGTGGGTTCTCCGTTTGTTTTTACATTCTGGGCAATTATGAAGACAGTGGGCATTCGTTTTACCTGCCTTTGTCCTTGTATTTTACGCCTTGGCCGTGGGTATTGTGGAGTGAAATTTCAGTGAGCTCCGTTTGTTTGTAATGTGAGAGAACTCACAAGCAAGAAAGGATTCGACAACGATCAATATGCTTGGAATTAAAGATGGACAACTCGTTATTTATAGAGGGTTATTCTGTCTGTTAAGGCATTGGTACAACAACAGAAAAACCATTTTCACAAAGTGTTTGCAAAAATCACTCGATGAGAAGGTGTATCTTTACTCCTACTCTTCAATAATTTGCAATAGCTGAAGAATGGTGATTACGGAATGTTTATGGCGACTAAGCATTGAGGGAAAGCACAATGCCTGAATCCGTGTGTGTGCTACATATTTTTATTTACATAAATTGTCAATGAATTGTAATCCCCTGTTACTAAGTTGGTTGCATTTTTATTTATAAAAAAAAAAACGTGTTATGCCATAGTGTGGAGGCATGCCAATTAATGGAAAAATGGTCTGCCTCTGGTAATCTATGCCCAGCATGTCACGGTCTTTTCTCCACCTTGTTTAACAGATCCAATCCAAATTGGATGATGCCATGTCAAATGGTGACTGGATCTTCCAACCCTTGCGTCTTGCATATGAAACCTGTGTGCTATATATAGGGAAATTATGTGTTTTTGAATGAGATCTCTACATTTATTATTTTCAATTTCGCCATTTCACAAGGTATGGGCATGGTGAAGCCCAAGTAGAAGTATGGAGTGTTTTCTTGCATAGTCGTGACAATTCTTGGCCTAGAAACCTTGCAGCCAGCTTGTAATCAAGGATTCACAATGCTGTGTAAACAATGAGAACCTCATGGGAAGTTATGGCCTCATATGTACATAGTTGGATTGCTTAATAAGAAGAGCGCAGATCTAGTGCATGCTTGGGAATGGTAATGGCTGTGGAATTATCCATGTGTGTTGACAAGCACACTGATTAGGCAATCAAATTCATTAACCACATCTATATTATGACTGAGCTTGCTGATGTCAATTGTTGGCAATGGGTTTGGTGTCTACTGTTGTAAAATGATGGCTGTTGGAGTTGGTGAAAAAGTGGGATATGGCAATTCATAATTCTGACTTTATGTTCATAGATAAACCCATTGTAGAAGGCAAAACAAGTTTATTTCATGTCCTTTTTGCTCACAACAGTATCTCCATTTTATGGCATTTTGTGCAAGATAAGAGGTGTCTTTTATGTGAAAAATGTATGCCAAAAGGTGTATAAGTTGCTGCTGTGTTTTCTGCTTGGCATGGTGATGTTTTTCTCATGAAAATTCTGCATTTTCCCCCTTTGCATCGAAGCCATTTTGATTCTTGGATAATTCTGTGTTTTATCCCCAAGCATTTTTGTGTGTTGTATGAGGGATCTCCGTATTTTCTTTTGGTCAAGAAAATAAGGCCCAACACAGGAAAGGATGGACGTCTAGGTTCTAGGAAATGCTAGACACATTCCTTCAACCCTTAATTTTCCCTTAACTACCATTATAATACAACTAGGGTTTTTTCCATTAAAGCGTTGGTAACAATGTCTCAATGTAGCCATTTTACATTTTGTTTATGGATTTAATTAAACCCTTATTTCTTGACCTC
Source organism: Picea mariana (assembly GCA_032191745.1). Taxonomy (NCBI): domain Eukaryota; kingdom Viridiplantae; phylum Streptophyta; class Pinopsida; order Pinales; family Pinaceae; genus Picea; species Picea mariana. The sequence continues at coordinate 16,954 of JASDQU010195486.1, read as the reverse complement.
TTTGCTTGCTGCAGAGCTGCTAGGTAACCTGTAGGGTGTTAGTTACTACCAGCCATGGGTATTTTCATTTCCCTCTTTAGTCTTGTATATAATGCTTTTGGGCTTGTAGTATAACTATGTTTGGCCTGATATAATGTTGCCTTCTTATTCTTTTCATTGGGCGAATGTTAGCTATGTTATGGACCTCTATGATTATCCCCTTCCCTCATGAGAGTGAACGTAAATCATATTCTTTCTTGTTTGAAATGGTGGGTTATCTTGCAACGTCAAGATGGTACTGACAAATAAAACTTAGTGAGTGATATTGCTACCCATGAGTTCACTTCAAGAAAATTTAGTTCGATGATAACCTGTTTAAATAAAAAGGGGGAAACAGATTTCACTTGTTGGTATCTCCGTTGAGTACATCCTTCCCTGATATAACCATATAAGTTCAAGAATTTTTGTGATGAGTCAAGTGATCATAGGCATTTTCCTTGCATGGTTTAACCTTGCCTTTATGCTACAGCATGAGATATAAGTTTGAAATATTTGTATCCAAACTTTTACCTGCATGAGCAACCATATCGTCTGTGCAACTTAAGTTCATCAATATCTTGTTGTTGATTGTCTTGGACTACATGTTTATGCTCTTGTTCGCGTTATGAGCATTTAGATAACGGAATTTCAAGAGTTGTATGAGCCCTTGTAGGCCTTGCTGAAGGTAAATTAAATAATAAATATGCATTAGAGAGCTACTTCTATGATTGAATTCCTGTTGTCTTGTTGCATAAAGACTTGTGAGCATGATGCCAAGGAGAAAAGTAACAATGAGAAAGACTCTTGTTCCCTAAACCTTGTCATTGGTTGTTGTGCAAAGAACTTGATGCAAACCTAAGGATTGTAATGCTTACAAATGATGGATTTACTTGAAGCGGTTGCGTAAGTAAGTTTGGTTACATGCCAGAATGCATACGAAGCTAAATAGTGGAAGATAGGGTGGTGTTATGGTGAATTCATGATAATCGCATTTTGACGGATGACCCATAAAAATTAAGGTCCGTGAATCTAAGCGAAACCGGTATTTATGTTTCAGCAAATGGGGATTGCAGTTAACTAATTGTACCTTATTTAAGGTTGGATACCTCGTCGATAAATAAATTTAAAGGGAGAAATTTTTCTGAAATTTTCCGTGAGTCTTTTCATGGTTGGCCAACGTCTGGGTTCTTCTTACTTGCGCCTTCCTGGAGGACGCCTGTTCTTTTAATTTGTGTTGTACAAGGTCGTAATCATCTTAGTGTCGGGACAGTCTTGTCGGATGCCGGGTGGCAATGTAGAGTCACGTGAGTTCGTACTTTTACACGCGCACACACCTTAACCCCAAAAAAATTTTGCACCTGTGGACAGAGTAGTTGTCCTTAACTGGGAGGGTTGTTACAGGGCTCACTAGTGATTCTTTCATGTTGGCTAGTGAAGCTCGTCTGCCATAAATACAAGATGAATTATGGTATATCTATTTCCTTAAACTGTGTCAATGATTTGGGTTGTCTTTGTCATGGGGTTGATATAGGTTTGGGATAAATAAAGATTTTTCACCATGTGCATATATGTATCTTGGAGGATTTTCTCCACTAGCCACGCATTTCCATAGCCTCGATGGAGTCACGATAGTGTCATAGAAATTGCTCTATTTCCAGTGAGCTTCCATAAACTGGCATAGATATTTTCATATCCCCTAGTTTGGTCAAACTTTAATTTCCATTCCTTCTTGGTTTATTTAGTGCATTTTTAGCATTTAGTGGATGGGAAAAGCAACATCCTTTTATCCTGATATGAGATGACTGCTATCATTTGATATTTCTTTGAATATTTGTCGCACCTGGCTACATAAGTTATCCACTTTTGGTTTTCATCCTTTATACTTTGGCACTTTACCCTCCACATGATAAAATGCTTAGTGTGTCGGTGGTTCCCTCTTTACATAGGATATGTTCACCAGCCAATATGAAAGAATGACCATTGATTAACCACTATATTAATTCATGGTTTAACCACTGTCACAATATCCCCATACAATTTTGATTCGTGTGCAAAGGAAGACCTCTAGTTCGTCTTATGAGCTAGGAAAGAGACACAAGACGACTCAAGATGTTTTCCAGTGCAAGGGTGCTTCCTGTAAAATAAAGGAGGATGTGATAAGTCTATGTATCACAAAATATAATTAGGAATAATAATATAAACAAAATTAGAGAATGAACTTCCTCCAAGGGGAAAAGATGATGAATGAAGAACGAAAATATAATTATTTGGAATTATGAGATGAACTTGGCCCAAAATTTGTTGCAACTTAAAAATAAAATCTTGGATAAATGACGATTAAAGATGTGCAATTAGCAAAGAAAACAATATGAAACACATATCATTAAGGTAAGTATTTCCAATAGCTTCAAATATGTTCATGCATTCCAACCATCTAGAAGTTTGTAGCCTCTTGAAAAGATTAATCCATGTGAAGGCTTATATGTGTATTATTCTCATTTAGATGGGATTTTTTTCCAGCACTAACTGAGAATTGCATTCTTCATCATGATTTTCTAAAAGACTTTATTTCATCTCCACAAGCTTGTTCTTTAATAAGTAGGTATTTTAAATAGCTTTTGTTTGTTATCCAACAAATTTATTTTCGCTACACATTTGAGATATTCAGTTACTCTCTATCTCTTCCATACGTAGAACCTTTGCTACAATGTGACCTGCTCAGGTAACCATAGTTCCAATAGTGCACTTGTACCAATTCTTGTGGTCAACATTGACACAGAGAGGTAGAGAAGACTTAGTTTGAATTTTGTCTTGTTGAATGGAAACTCCCTCTTATGAATGTAAACAATTATGGTTGTAACGATCATTGGTTCCTCCCTACTGAGTGTATTTGTGAGCTTATTGGTTGAAAAATATCCTTGATATTAGGTATCATTGTGATTGGATAATTCATGATCTCCTTCCAGTGGTTAAAATGTTTCTTGAAGGAACCTACTCTGATACCAATTATTGGATTACTGAGAGGAGGGGAAATAGAGAAATTATCCTTTTTAACCACAAAATGAAAGTGTTATATCAATGTAGCATTATCATCCAATAGTTGCAGAGTAAATAAACAATAACAAATGATCAATCATACACATACACAATACATCAATGTTTTTACGTGGAAACCCAAAGCAAGAGAAAAACATAGAATGTTTTTTTGTTATATGTCTTTAAGAATTACATTCATTGGAAGCACCAACTTCCTTTGTTTTCCAGCTGCAACTGGAAGGAGGCTCCAAACCCCTAGTTTCTCAGGCTACAACCTGAGGGAAGATCCAACTCCCCTATTCTTTGTCTACAACTAGAAGGAGGCTACAACCCCCTATGTTCTCTAGCTACAACCGGAAGGTGGCTACAATCACATGTCCGTGCCCTATCCAACCGCCCTGACGTATATGTAGAATGATAGAACCAGAGTCACACTATCACTGTGAGATATACTAATGTAAACCTGTACCAAACAACCTGTACCAATAACCTGAACCATACATCAACCATGCATCAACCTATACCTCAACTTGTAATCAAACTGTACCATAAAAAAGTGCATCAACCATGTACCAACCTATACCAAACAACCTGTAATAATGTTGCACCATAAACAAGTGCATAAACCATGCACCAACCTGTACCTCAACCTGTAATCAACTTGTACTATAAATAAGTGCATCAACCATGCACCAACCTGTACCAAACAACCTATAATCAACCTGTACCATAAACAAGTGCATAAACCATGCACCAAATATGTACCAATCATGCATAAAATACACATAAACTATGAATCATCAATATGTGCCAACATCATCAACTATACACCTCATGTATGTGCCAACTCATCAACTACTTGTCTTAACCATTTACCCAACATATACCTCAACCAAAAGTCCTCATCAATTTCTTCATCTAAATATGATTTGTAAATCTGTAATAGACCTGGTGTATATGATCACATACCTGTAAACCTTCCTTAACTTTAACAACAAGAGACTAACATTTTCATCAAGATTTACTTTAGTCTCACATGACTAATTTTGGATTAGTCAAAAACCCTAACTTGCAATAATCATAACTATGTACCTGTAATGAATAACAATTTGAAAATGGTACACAATTTTCATCAGTGTCTTTTATGCAATTCCTCCATATTTCACTACTTGGAACCTCTAAGAAAATAATTTATAGAAAAAATGCCATACCTTGTTGAATTCTGGCTTATTCTAGAGAGCGAACTTGTAGAGCATGCCCCGCACGAAATATTTTTGGTATAGATATAAAAATTGTACACATAATACTAAAAAATGTAATATAACCAATACATTTGGTCTTAATTAATTTGGATCTGTTATGAATAAGTTATAACATTTTTACTTGAAACACCTATTTTAGACTAGTTTCAGGACTAGCCACAAACCCTATTTTCCACGGCGTGTAACTCCACAAATAGAATGACCCAAAAGATGAAATTTGTATCACATATACTTGGATATGTTTCCTCAATGGAATCCCAATTTCATGGTTTGAATAATTCTAGAAAAAATATTATTATGAAAATGGTGAGATGACCTGTAAATAACATACCTTAGAAAGCATCATCAAAAGAATTTATCCTCCCTTGAATTTCGGCCTTCTTTACTTCACCTTTCCTTTGAAATTCATCTTGAATATCCTTTGGTTACCTTAGAAACCTATAGATTTTCAATATGCTCAAGTGTGATTAAAATGAGAGATCCTTTCCTCTTATTTATACTTTCATGTAGGTTCCTCAAGGGGTTACCTTTTAACCATCTTAACCCACTTTCCTTATTTTAGGGTTAACCCACTTCTAATTTCTCCATATAATTTATTATTTAAATAATTTATTTTGTATTCAATTTGAATTATAGTACACAAATCAATTCACTTTATTATTTACCTTCTAAAATATCTTAAACCACTTTGACTACTTTGACCTTTTGCAGCTTCTAGATGACTAATGAAGGTTCTCCAACTTCACATGTCCATATCTCTCTAACCGTGAGGAGTTATGTGATTTTCCACATACCACTGGAAATGGCATGACATGTACTATACATATAGAATAGTCTTTCCTACAAATATATTAAAAATCATACCATTATCCATAAAACAGAATTGGTTCCATTACCCAAACCTAGGTTCTCCAACTTCTCATGGCCATAACTCTCTAGCCGTGAGTATTTATGTGATGTTCCACATACCACCGGAAATGGAATGACATGTAATATCCATATATAATATTATTACCTTCAAATATATTAAAACTCATACCATTATACATGAAACAACCTTTGAACCATTACCCAAACCTTTGTGCTACCAAAATTTTCTACCAGACTTTTTCCAAGGGTTCACATCAATCACTAAGGGTTGAAATCAATCTAAAATATCACTCTTTAATGGTTGAGATCAATGAAAACCAACAATCCATACCAAATTTCCATCAATCTAAGCCAATTTTCTGACAATCTCCCCCTTTGGCATTGATGGCAACACCAACATTGATGGCACCACTTAGTCATGAAAACATTCATGCTTGTACTCCTCATCAATGTTTCGATCTCTCCCCCTCTAAAATCAATGGAAATGGGTATCACTTTTTGGGGTTACTCCCTCTATCTATATGCCTCTTTTCTCTCTCTCCAAGCATTTCTATCATGCATCTGATAAATATCTCCCCCTTTGTCATCAATGGCAAAGGTATCTTTCCATCTGGGGTTGCTCCCCCTAACCGAACTATCCTTGGGGATATTCCCCCTGATCGAACTCTTGTTGAAACTAATCTCCCAACCTGAAATATCCTCTTTATGGTGCTTCTTCATGTAAATCTAACATATATAAGATAAGCATTCCAAAACATTCATTTTGGAGTAGAAATTACTTCGAGTCCCAGGCGAATATACTCAAAGGCTTCCCGTGGAAGCGGTTTTGTAAATATGTCTGCCACTTGTTCTTTTGTGCCCACATATTCACCTCTGATGTTATTCTCTGCAACCTATTCCTATAGAAAGTGATACTTTATTGGAATGTGCTTCGTTTTGGAGTGCATCGTCGGGTTCTTTGAGATATTGATGTCTCTTGTATTATCACAATAGATTGGAGTGGGATCATCATACTCAACCTATATATCTGTCAGAGCTTGTTTCATCCATAGAACCTTTGTACAACATGTTTCTTTTGCAAGATACCCTACCTTGACTATATAAATTATAGACAAAATGTTAATTTTTTGACTGGTGCAGCAAAAGAAAGACATTCTAGGAGACAAATTAGAGGGTAGAGACAAATCTTATTGCTATTTGTATTTAAGTGATTTTGTTGACTTAGCCTCATCCCTCTATAATTTCACATGACTCTTGTAATTCATGTCGAAGTGTTTTTGTTAATCTAGTATCATCACTCTATAATTGCACACAACTCTTGAAAGTATTTGAAATGTTAGTCTTATAGTTTGGGCATTTCATATGTGTTGATGGCAAGTGTTTTGCCATAAAAATTGTATATATATTTATAGTCTAAATGCTTGGAAATTTTGTAATATGTCAATATGTTATCTTGAGATCAGATTGTCCTTTTATAGGTTTGTAATTATGCTTTCCATGGTTATTGAATTAAATGAAATTAATTTATTTTTTTTATTGTTTTTCTGTACAGGAGCAACAAAGAATAGGAACAAAGAAAAGTTGAAGTTAAGGGAAACAAAAATCAAGGTATGCACCTTTGAAACTATATTTCCCTTTTTTTTTAATTTCTGTCTAGGTAATGCCATAAACTTAACCTAGGAATAATTTGAGTACCATAAATGACAAAAATGGAAAAAATAATAGATGTTGAAATCTACCAAATGAACGATCACTTAATTATACATAATAACATCGATCATGTGTTTAATACCAATGGTCTTTTCAGATTACCTGCATTCTCCTATACTCCAGGAGATTGCTTCTTTGATGCATTTCAAGTCCTATTACACTTTCGTTATTCATCAATTCAATTACGAAATGGATTAATAGATCACTTCTTATTTTGTTTAAACCATGGTGATGTAGAAGCATTACAGTCATATCAATATGAACTAGCATATTATTTTTTATACCAATTGCATGGAATTCATGAAGTTCAGACATACCTTCACAAAATGAGATTTTTTGCATCTACAAATTTGAACCAAACTGAAAGAGGCCTATGGGGAGATAAATTTTTCATACAATGGCTAGCCAAGTGATTAAATGTATCAATTGGAATTTGGTCCTTAACAAAGAAAACAAGATATTTTATATTTAATAAATATGCAAATACAAAACAATATTGCATTTTGTTTCATGATGCAAATCCTATCAGTGGTCACTATGAACCATTGATTTGCAAAAAAAAGCCAATCTGCACTTTACTAATATTTGCTTATCTCTAGTGTGCAAAGATCTTGAATGCCGTTGGAAATGTATTATGCATGATATGCATTGTCATGGATTGAACAAAGCAACAACTAGTACATCTGATTGCGGGGACAGTCTTTTTAGTGCAATTTTCTATTTGGTTGCAACAGAATTTGATGTACATTCTTTAAGGATTTATGTTGTGCAATATTTTTGCAATGCAATTATGAGTGGTGATCAAAATGCATTTCACTTCTTACAACAACACCTAGTTGGTAATACCATATAGAATATGGCAATGCCTAGCAATTGGCAAAGGTATCTCATAAATATGGCAATGCCCTATGAAAAAGGGAAGGTAGAGGGTAGACCTTTTTTTTTGCAATGGATATCGATCATATTCAAAGTAAATATCCGAGTGTGGTCTTTATTTACTAATAACATTGCCAACTTCTATTTTTCCAAGTCAAACTCTGACATAACATTTGATGTTATGTCATTTGAAACAGATGCATCACACATTAACTATGAACCACTACTAAAAGAACGATGTGAACATGAATGCATTGCAAATTGTGATCATCTTACAATAAGGCCAAACAAAAAACATAAGATTGATTACCCTATGGTTAATGAAATTCCAAGTGAAAAATGTAGAGGCAAATGTATATTGCTACCTGAAAATGTACTAGAAAATCATCAACATATACAACATGTCCATAGTGAAAAAGCATTGACATTGACAAATAGTAATGACAATTTTTAGATAAATTGTCATCAAGCAAAATCAATCCCAACTAAAAAGTGTAGGCTTAGTTATCACAAATAAAAAACAATGGCACGAGAAAAAAACAAATGCATTGGCACATTCTCTACTGAACATGGCATAGATAGAGATGTAGATGGACACTGCACATATTTTTTCAATGCAAAAACACCTCATAGTCATAGAAAACAAATGACATATCATAGATTAAAAAAAATAGTGCATGGCAATGAAAACAAAAAAGAAGCATGAACTACCAAATATTTCCACATAAAAAATAAAGATGCAAAGAAAATTTATTGGCAACAAATTCAAGACACACCTAGGAACAAATGTGAAATATGTGAAGAATAACATTTTGCAAAGAGCATTAAGTTTCTTACACATGACTTGGAAAAATAGTATCTAATCCTAACATCAAATGACAAGTCATTTTCAACTAAAAAGATATGTGCTTCATGCAAAAGAGCACTTCAAAATGGAAAATTGCCAAAGTTTGCAACATCTGAACAGATAAGATGTAACATGTTGTTACCAGTTACAACTACACTTTATGAACTTGAAGAGAGACTTGTATCATTTAGAATTGCATTTGCACAAATTAGACAATGGGGTTATAAACGATCCCAAATGGATTAAATCGATCAATTATCAATGTACCTGTCCATATTAATATTGTGCAAAAAGCATTGCCACATTTTGTGAATGAAACAACAACAATCACAGTTGCATTGAAAAGGCGCTTGCAATACAAGAATGCATATCAAACAAGAAAATTACGTGTACACATTGTCATCAAAGCATGGAAAGAATTATGTTCTAGAACTTTATATAAGAATGAAAACATTTCTATAAATAAGGATTGAAACCATGTTCTAGAACAGGACAATGATAAATCCATCGAAATTGCACATACTAATAATGAAAGTGATATAGAGAATGAATCAGAAAGTGAAATACCTGTAGAGACGCTAATACATGGATTCACAGAATCACAACGCATCCATGATTTGCAAGAGAAGATCATTGAACTTTCACCAGCTGAAGAAAAACATCCACTGAGGATTTTCAAGGATAAATATGCACAAGAAATGAACTTTCCAAAATTATTCTATGTAAATACATGTGATGATCACATTACAAAGAGATTCAACTATCAAAAAGTAGTGTAATGGGAGTTGCTAAATGCAAGTCGTGATTTTTCATATCACACAACAAATTTGTTTTTCAAAACAATGCGAATAATAATTGACAAAGTGATCTCTCACATATGGATACAAATAAGAAAAGGACAGCTGAAAGGGAGAAATATATTAGCAAAAGATGTTAAGTACAAACCGAACTTAGAAAAAATATTAAAATCTGATATTGCATACATAGATTTCAAGAACATTCACATTTCTCCTAATTAACTGCAACATATGAAGAAAAATATATTTTCAATGATACGACAGTTGGGGCCTCCAAATTTTTTTGTAACATTTACAAGTGCAGAGAATCGATGGAATCCATTGGTGACAACATTAACTGAGTTTCATAATAATAGAAAAAAGAGAAAGCACATTGAAACATTAGAAGATGATGAAATTGATTACCTCATAAGAAAAGACCCAGTCACATGTAGTCATTACTATAGACAGAGAATCAATGCTATCAAACAATTGATATGTCATGATAAAATGTTCTTTGGAAAAGTGTTAGACTATTACATTATAACAAAGTTCCAAAATATGGGAAGTGAACATGAACATGGATTATTATGGATAGAAGATGCTCCAATATATGGAAGGAATAGCAACTCAGAAATTGAAAATTTCCTGGACAAATACATAACTTGTAACACAGATCATTTCGATCTAGATATTGCCAAAATGCATAGGCATTACCATACAAGAAGTTGTAGGAATTGGAATAATTCACATTGTATATATACTTTCCCTATGTTTCCAGTGAAAAGGAAAACAGTCCTTGAACCAATTAATTTTGTTGACAAAGCACTCAATGAGAAGTCGAAGTCTCTATTAACATTTCTGGAAGGAAAAAATTATGATTGCTTAACAATATTCGAATACTTCTTGATGGATATTGAACTAGTAGAAGATGAATACATACAATTAATACAATGTACAATAAAACAACCAACAATTTTCCTAGAATGAAAACCTTCACATATTTGGAACAATAGTTTTGCAAAGGAAATGCCAAATTTATGGGATGCAAATACAGATGCATAATATGTGCTTAATGCTTATGTTGCAGCATTGTATTGCACTTCATACATGACCAAACTTGACAAAACTATGACAAATGCATTTCGAAGAATACACAAAGAACATGAAATAACATTGATGCTATGCAAATGATACATACACTTGGAAATGCATTGCTTAATCTTAAACAAATGTCAGCTAAACAATAAGTTCATATTACACTCTCTCTACCACTTCATTGAAGTTCAAGAGAGTTTACATTTATAAACACATCGTCATTTGATGAACGAACATTTATGCTTAAGCCAACATCACTATTAAAACAAGAACCTGACAATTCAGAAGATGTTATGTGCCATTCTATTATTGATTACTACATTGAATGTCCACATGATATTAAACATATTTGTCTTGCATAATTTGTATCTGAGTACAAGAAAAATGGAACACACATATCAAAAAGGTAAAAACCAAATGTAATATGATTTGTTAAATAAAATAGACACATTGACTATGAAAATTTATGTAGAGAGAAACTGCTATTATACGTTCCATTTGAAGAAAGTGAAGATACATTGAAACATAACTTACCAACATGGCAAGGTGCATATAGCTTCTATGAAAGTACAATACAAACCAATGAAGCTAAATTTACATACAATATCAATCCAACATGGGGTGACCTCGAAAATGAAATTGAAAAACTAGAGAGTATCCCTATGGATATTGATGGTACAATGAAAAAATAAGAGACCACTATAATCCATTCTGAACAATATGATTTAGCAAAAGAGTTGAAATGTCCTCAAGAATCCAATATGAAGAGATCTATTAACCTTGGATTTCAAGTAAAAAACCACCCATTTTTCATAGGGATTGAAGGGTATTACAAAATTAGAATAATCTTGAATAGAGAACAACAAGAAATTGTGAAATACATTGCATACAAAAAAACGTAGCGACATGCACACACCATTGTACTTATTCCTTATAGGTGAAGTAGGAACATGAAATTTTTTTACAACAAATGTGATATTCCAAAGCCTTATCTGGATCTATGATGCCTATAATACAAATAATCATTTGAAACCTAAGGGATTGATATTGGCATATATGGGTAATGAAGCATATAATGCAGGTGGAACAACAATCCACTCTCCATTACTAATGACCTTCAACAAGTCACATTTTCTTCCACTTAGCAAAGAAACATCAGACACCTTATCAAAATTTTACCAAGAACTGCAACTTGTTTTCATAGATGAAGCTTCTCTGATTGGAAGCTGATTCTTATATTCCATATAAAATTGACTAAGAAACATAAAACATGTACAAACCAAATACTTTGGAAACATTGATATGATATTTTGTGGTGATTTTTATCAATAACAATACGTACAAGACTTTTTGATTTTTGAACAACCTATCATGAACATGCAAACAATAACACATGACTTTTGGAAATATAATATAAAATGTTATGAATTGCATACTACAATGCACCAAACAAATGAAAAATTCATTGCAATTTTGAATCGGATGCGCACAAAAAACTAAACAAGTGATGATTTGGCATATCTAAATAGAAATTGTATCCAACCTGCACCAAATGACCCAACATTTCCTTATCTTTTTTACAAAAAACAAAGATGTTGCAATGCATAACAAGCATATGTTATTTTTCATACATGAAAATGAAATTTCAATTAAGGCAATTGATGAGAAAGAAGAGAACCATGGCAATATGTCATACCATCAACATACAACTACTTTTCCCTCAGAACTTGTCATAAAATTAAACGTGTTAGCTGAAATATATGCTTGCAACTATGATTCACAAGATGGCTTGGTAAATGGTGCAAACGGAATAATCAAGGCCTATACCAAAACAGATAAATTTGATGTAATATGGATTAAGTTATATGATTCAAATATTGGACATCGACAAGCCAACAAGATGGCTTATCTATATAGGCCAGATATTTCCCAAGATTAGATTCCTATACTACGAATAGCAAAGCCAATGTCATTGACAACAAAAACAACTCAACTAAAAATCAGAAAACAATTTCCAATCCAGCTTGCATGTGCACGTACAATACATAGATCACAAGGTTTGACCCTAGACAATGTTGCATTTGACCTTGTTGGGATAAAAATACATGGATTAGTATACACAACTGTATCTCGCGTAAGAAACATAGAATCATTCTATTTGTTAAATCCTCTTACGAAGAATAACTTCAAAGTCAAACAAAAAGTTGATATCAAGATGCAACGTTTACGTAGTAGTGCAAAATGGAATCTAGAATATGATTATCACTCTATACACTCATAATCATCCATGTCAATTATTTCAATAAACACACACAACTTACATGCACATATTATTGACATATGCAATGATTATGACACAATGCAATCTGATATTTTGTGCCTACAAGAAACATACATGACACTTTCCATGAACAATGAACACTTTCCATGAACAATGAACACTTTCCAAACTTCATTTGCATATAAAATTTCATTAAACATGGATTTATGATATTGGTCAAAAAACTTATAACACTTTTAGAACATAGACATTTCAAAGAATATAATGTAGAAGCTATGCTAGCAAACATATTCATCCATGGATTGCAAATCACAATACTCAACATCTATGCCAGTCCACATGCAACTTTGACCAACACAATAAACATCATTACAAAATTGTTATGTACTTTACATCCAAACAAAGTCATTATTATTCTAGGAGACTTCAATATTGACATTCTACAAAGCAATGAAAAAAAAAAAAAATCAGAAAGCTACATGGCTAGGTACAATCTCCATTTCCTCTTGCACAAAAAAAAACATTTGCAAAAACCACTTATTGATAATATATGGTCAAGCATAGCCAATATACAATACAAGATCTTCATATTAAATACATATTGGACTGATCACGATACCCTTTGTTTAGTACTTGAACTTTGACATACATGTAAATAATATTACACATTAACATATTTCCATATGCTTCCTACATATGTACAAGTTTCTTTTTCCCGATTGTCTACTGTGTAAAGCGTATGTCCATATTCACATATTTTTGGTTTCTTATTGTACTAGATCAACAAATTGTGCCTCACATGTCAACATGTTGGTACACTCTACAAGTTATTGTCTCAAAAGAAGAGTTTCTATTGTATTTTACTAGAATTTATTTGCATAGCTAACTACTTTATTTACTGTAGAATATATTAAAACAATGATCGGCATTATAAAAAACACACAAACAAACAAAAAACATGGCACCAGAAATGGAAAGGTACTTATTTCTAAATTTACTAATATTTCGTTGCTTTACATGTTCTTTATTCTTTGTTGATAGTATATGTTGCACATTGTTTTTGCATAGTAATTTCTTTTGTTCTACATTTCATTTTATCCATTGCTAACAAAAATTATAATTATCATGTACAGATTAGTTGAAGAAGAAACCAACATAAGTGAAACAGAAGAAGAAACTCAACAAATCCAACAACGTTTTAAAAGGTATGTTCACAACAATAGTAAAGGAAATGTCTTCTTTATAGATAATGATATACATATATGTGTCACTACTATACGAATGCGAATGCATGGAATTCAAATACTCACTATGCTAACTATAGTAGATAATTAACTTTAAATGTAAAATGAAAAGGAAAATGTAAATCTTGAACTACTTAACGTAGGTTCTACTTAATCTCTTCATCCATATGACAAGACTAGAGAATGAATTGTGCTTTCCTTGTTTGCATTGCGACAAATAATTCCGTGTACCCTAAATCAATTGCAATTATATCCTTAACCTAATTCTTGGAATTTTCATTCTTGACTTTATTTATAATTCAGTTATATCAATTAGATAACCAAGGAATGTTGAAAATTCAAATTGCTACAATTGTTTATATCTTGCTACCAATTCAAATACTATTTCTTTAATTTATTATAAGGAATGTTGTCACAACCATTCTACAAATAAGTAGTGCAAATGGTAAAAAACAATGATGGCATTGATTGTGAATCAACAATGTCTTCGCAATGCAAACAAGATTTGCATGTTTGAAACTAAACCTCCAATGACAACACTTCCATGGATACATAGCATTGATACTTCTTTTCTTATGACTAAAATAATTCAATAACTAATATATACACTAGTTTTTGCATGTTTTCATGTTCATAACGTTTTCAATTGTATTGTTCTTTTGAGCCGCTTAAACATCCTTTGAAAAAGGGAACTAGGAATTTATATCTTTTTAGATCAAAATCACTCTACACAACATTGACAATAACTGCATATTTGGATCAAGTGCAAATGCAACAACTTTCAAATTTGACAATTTGGAAGTATGTTGAAATCCTTATTGGGTCATTCCTTGCTATCAATCTCGAATAACATTTATCTTAGTCACTTTATGATAGTACATATATATTTAAAATACTAATTTAAAATTTATCTTGATAGGAATTGAAAACAGGTCCCTGGCTAAAGCTTTCTATAAACAGAAAACATTTATCAAACCTTTTTGACATTTAAAAAATATGGATATAGACAATATTTAGCCACACTTATCGCGTAGTAAGTATCATTGTCGCAAAGATATTATCATGTTCTTGTATTATTTTTTCTATATTATATGTCTATTATACTATGTTTATTGATGTTTTCTATTATACTCTATTCATCAATGCTTCTATGTACTATGTCAACTTGACCATTATAACTTATATTATATGTCTATTATACTATATTTATTGATGTTTGCTATTATACTCTATTCATCAATGCTTCTATGTACTATGTCAACTTGACCACTATAACTTTCCTGATGCAAAGAAGCAAAAATGAAAATAAATTTGTGTTGTTCTTGCTCTTCTATTGATTTCCCTTCAAAAGCAACAATGAGTCAACTCAGTTCTTCCTTTCTTGCTCATGCTCTTTATGTGACAAGAATTTGAAGATAACTTAAAAATCCTATTTTCTTCCATCTTATTTATCTTGTGCTATCTAGTAATAATCCCCATCATAATGAGGGGGAGCAACACTAGCTTAAAGTATCAAAAGCATAGTCATTTGATCAATTTTCCCTTAATAAAATTTAGCTTAATGATTAAATAACTTTTATATTAATAAATTATCCTCTAATATTCCTTTCTTTCATATTTTTACAATAATAGTTTATTATTAAATTCCATTATCTCATTTTGATGTAACATATCCCTTCCCATTGTAAAAACAATCTTTTTAATCTTGCAAAATACTATTCATTCTCTTGTCTTAAGAAGTTGATTAGTCCTGCCTTTGCAATTAAATTGACAACCACAACCTACATTATATATAATGATATTGGACACAAGAATGTAAATGCACGTTGATTTTTTTCTCTATACAATCACTTTGGTGAACATCTATACTATTCAATTGGTAATATAAACTAACTCCCTACAATAGTTTCAATATTTAATATTTTTCCACGATGAACTTGCATTATGTATATATCTAATATCATGTGTATTGTTCCTATGTATATATCTAATACCATTATGTGTATTATACCAAAGAATAATATCTACGCCCTTTTCCTATGAACACTCCTTAGTTCCTTTTATATCCTTGGGAAATCCCATATCCAATTCACCATAATTGTTTGTTTCATATTCTGAAAATATCGAATATAGAAATATTTTCCATAAAAAATTCTTATTGTCATAGTCTTTAGCAATGCATCATCACTTTTTATTTTCAAACTTTCCTAGCATATCACAAAGCAATTTTATCATGCATTTGCAATCAGCATTCATGTACTGGATAATATAATATATGTTCATATGTATTGCATAGTTTATATACATATATCCATACCAAATAAAGAATGTGAATGTGCAAGGTGTATATTGATATGAAAAATAATAAAAAAAATATATTATCTATACTTTATTTTTACATGCTAAATGTTCAAATGTTTAAACTAGGAGAAGTTGGACAAGTGAAGGAAGTATTGGCACTGAAACATCGAAAACAAGATGAGAACAAAAAATTCATAGGTAAATACATAGATTATTTGTCCATTATTTTAAGAAAATAAATGTGTTTCCTTGTATTTCTATGATGTAGTTCTAATGTAAATGTTGTTGGCAAAATATTGAGCAAATCAGCGTATACTTGTCATTGATGGCAAGAACGTGTGGTCGCAGTGATGACAACAACATTGAATAACATCGCAGTAATAATCGAGAGGAGAAAAGACAGTGATCGTTGGATCCCATCCAAATTTCCCGAAAGAACCAGGATTGTCAGATCTGTAGAAGCTGCAAGAGAGATAAATTCATCGGAGAATCGGGGATCGCGAGTTCAAAGTGCAAAGACCATTTAACATTGAAAACCCCGAAATCGCGATATGCGATTTCGCGATTTGATCGCAACCGTTAATCAAGCAGGGATCTGGACTGTTCCTTTGTATGGACACGTGGTAGCCAGGAGT
>JASDQU010195483.1:5068-18427 GCA_032191745.1 Picea mariana | reverse complement strand
CAAGCCCCAAATCCATACACCAAACGCTATCTCAAAGTGCCATTGACTCAATGAAAAATGCTCAAATCTCATTTTAGAGTCACTTGTTAACAAGGTTCATAATTTACTATGAGGGAGACACACATATTCAGAGGATTTGAATTGATCATGCACAATTGGAACTATGGTTAATTGAACATGTCATGTTGTAACATCAATTTTAGAGCTTGAAGAAGTGGAGAGGAAATGAATATCTCACAAGGCCAAAGAAGATAAATCTCGTGGATAATGAATTGGAGTTTGGGCCTATCCTTACCCCTGAAGCATAAGGCTACAGGTTGAATTGGAAGTCTTTAGAAAATATGGATGTAGAGTGAAATTCTCAGTCAACACTAACACCAAATCTCATCTAAATGAAATAACATGAGTGTTAACTTTCACACGAATTAGTCTTAACAAGAGGTTGCAAAGATTTTTGCTTGTCAGAATGCATGAATATCCTTGAAGCTATTGGAAGCATTCAATATATGACATATTTCTCAGTCCATTTTTCTTTCCTAATTGCATGCCTTTGATCGTTATTTAGCCAAATTTTAATTTTTCATTTGCAACAAGGTTTTGGGTTGAGTTCATCTCATAATTCAACACTTCTATTCTAGTTCTTTCATCATCATTTTTCCCTTCAAAGGAATTTATTTCATAAATTATGTTTGTCTTATGATATTTGATCATATTTGATAACATATTGTCCTCTCACCTTTTCCCGTCTTTTACAGGAAGCTCCTTCACACTGGAAAAGGCGGGAATCACCTTGCATCTCTTACCTAGATTATGAGTTAAATTAGCGGTCTTTGTTTGAACATGAATCATAACTATCTAGTGATGTTGTGGCAATGGTTAAACCATGACTGAGCATAGTGGTTAATCAATGGTCATCCTTGCATATTGGTTGGCGAGCACATCCTATGTAATGGAGGAACCATAGACACACTTAGTAGTTTCTCATGTGAAAGGTGAAATGTCAAAGTCTAAAGGTTGAAAAAATAAAGGGATAAATCTATGTTGGCAAGTGCAACAAATATTCAAATAAATCTTAAAAGTTGGCAGTCATTTCCTATCAGGTTAAAAGTCCATTTCTTTCTACATCCATTGAATGTTAAGCATGCACTAAATAAATCTAAAAGGAATGAAAAGGAAAATTTGACCATATTATGGGACATGCAGATATCTTCGTCAGGGCTATGGACACTCGTTGGCAGTGTAGCAAGGTATGTGACACCGTGGTGACACCATCGTGGATATGGATGCTCATGGAAAATGAAACAACACCTGTGAGATATCTATATATGCAGCCGGCGAAAAATATTTGTTTATCCCAAACCTATATCAGCCCCATGATGGAGATACCAACCTGGATCGTCGACACAGTTTAAGGAAATAAATTTCATCATTATTCATCCTTTACTTACAACAGATGAGCTCCACTAGATGATATGCAAGCATCGCTAGTGATCCCACCATGATGGAATCTTTCAGGTAACTCTTACATATTATTTATGGAATCTATGATCTTGAAAGTAAGTTATTACCCTCTACATTTTCTCCTTATCAGTTAGGAAATACTAGCAGAGATTGTAGCTTCGCCTAGTATATTGCCATTTGTTGTGCACACACAACAACCTCTCAATTTTATTGTCTTAGTGTCTCTCTAAGACAAGAAATTGAGACCCCCCCAGCTCTTCCTACTAGGACCCCTGTACTCTCTCTCTCATTTAAACGACTAATCCCAAATTTTCCTCTCACTCTACCCACCTTACCACTTCCAATTCCTCCTCAGATCACCTTGACCCGTCGATCCACACTTGTGTAAATCCCCTCTTCCTACATTGATACATAGTGTATCAATGTTCCCATCCTTCTTCCACCTTCACATCAACGTGCCATTGATTTCATTGTCAATACATCAACCACCTTCCTTCAAAATTGACTTACTTGTCAGCACACTTCCGCTAAACCTCACTACACACATTCTTATCACCGATGAAGTGCGCACGATCAACATTGACACATTAGTAGTGTCTACGTGATCATATTCTTCGTGCACACGCCTTTCACTGGTTGAATTCCTTCCACTCTCATTGATACACTACATATCTATAGGATCCCTCCCTTTCACTTTGATATACTTGTTACAAGAAAATCCCCCCTGTGGGCAAGTGGAGTTCCGCTTGAACCCTAAATCTCTAAGATCAAGACAGAAAGGTGCTAAATTTGGTCACTGACATCCTTTTAAACCTAGATAATTCAATCAAATAGAGAAAAGAAAGAAGATGTACCTTTTTACGATGTTTTTCCTTGCCCAATCCAAGTAGATCCTTGATCCCCAAGCTCTTCAACAAGTCCTATAATCCAATAACAACAAAGGCAAAACAACTTCCTATTCTACCATGATTAATTCAAAACTATATTTATCTATCAAAGACAAGTTCATGTAGGTATACACAACCTTGAAAGAAATAGGCCAAGCACATGTATTAATGAAAACTCGATAACAATACTTATAGACCTTTGATGAAGTTGCAACAGCCTCTTCCAGCTCTCCTTGTCTAGCCCCTTGCTCAAGTAATCCACAATCAAAATGACTATGCCTCACTAATTATCTCTCTTATGAGATCATAAGTTTGATGCCTTCAATATCCTCTAATACCACTTCTCATGAGATCATAAGTTAGGTATCACTCAATCTCTCCATCCATTTCACCATTAGAAGGCCTCCTTATATAAGCTTGGAGAGAGCCAACCACCTTAGAGATTCTTGGGATAAGTTGAGGATCATTCTCCATTAGTTGTGGATCTTCCTTAAGATCCAGCCCTGACCTCAGATTCGGGTCCAACCAATTCTAGAGATGAGGGGGATTTTTCCTTGATTTTACTCAACAGCCCAAGATTTCCTCAAAAAGCCCAACACTCCCCCATAATGGGGCATAGAGTTTTACAATGCTCCCCAAAATGAGGGAAAGGAGCGTTGGCACTCCCTGACAGTGGGTAGGGGAGAACTACCCAAATTTTCCTCAAAACATCCTAGCGCTCCCCCATAAGGGTGCACAGAGTGTTCAAACGCTCCCCCAAAGAAGGTCAAGGAGCACTGGCACTCCATGACAGTGGATAGGGGAGTGTTTGCCTTCAAATTAATTTTTAATTGGTTTTTTCCATGGAAAAATCTTTGTACTTTTCATCAAATGATTTCTTCTTCTTTAACCAGTCTCTGAGGGTGCCTTCAGGTGTTCCTTGTGATGTTGTTCGAGACACGACATGGGAAAGATGATTGTATGTTGTCTGCGACACTTGCAACACTTGTGGCCAAAATGTGACACTTGTGACACTTGTAATGACGATAATAGGTCATCATTGAAGTGAGTATTTTTTATGTGTAACAGATTGCCCCCCCAAAGTGCGAAGTTAGAAGACGAAAATTGATGACTGAAATACTTTGTAGACTTTTTCAAGCAAGGGTATGGATGCAAAGAACTTGGTAGAAGCTGCACACAACCATCAAACAAATGTTATCATATGTTTCAAACACAAGGCATGAATACCTATGCTTGGGTGATAAATACTTTCAAGGTATGGCCACCATAAAATACACTGCGGATCCATAATTATATTAACAAAGAGTATAGCCACCAAATATACAATGTGGATCAATAATTCCATGACATGAATTGATCATAGCCATGAAAATACACAGTGGATCTATGAGACGACAAGACATAGCCATAGACCAATACAAAGTGGATCTATGTGACAGTATATGTGTCAATATTCAAGAGAAACTTCATCGCAACCTGGGTTAAGTATATATCAGAGTGATTACTCAACCCGAGGTCTTCTTATCGATCTTGATGTAGTACGAATCTTACCATGTGAATAGATGTCTTGGAACATGGAAGAAACTACTAGATTACCGGTCAATGAGGTAAACTGTTAACAAGTGAGAGGGAAATCACCATTGATGTCAATGATTCCCAAGGTACATTAGTACATTCTAGTGAATGTGAATAGATGAGATGAAGTTGAACATTCGTGGAATCATTCCATCAGAGGTCAATGATGTAAACCCATTGTCGGAAGTGAGGAGGCCTGCCATTGAGGCATGTAAGTCCCAAGGTACTAACTGGTTTCTAAGTCTAATTCTTGGATAATGAGTTGAAGTCGATAGGAATAGACTCGTCGAAGGAGGGCCTTGATGTATCCCCAATAAATGACATGAAACTGACATGGAGATGTAAATTGGTAGATCAAATGAATATGGACTGACACGGGTATTGAAACATGATATTTGTGATGGTTGACTCTCGAGGCAGATACTTCCCTTGAACACTGAGACACAACAACAACAACACGACATGGACTAAAACATAATGATGCAGTGGATATTGTGACTTTCTTCGGGTGACCAAAAGGAGTAAAGAAACTTAGAGGATTGGTTCAGTGCAGAGGTTCAACGGATTAAAATATATGCAAAGACAAGTTTTGTTTTCAAGGGTGACTGTAAGAGTGACTAGTGATGTTTTCAAAATTTGCTTGGCTTGTTTCCTTCAAATTTCCCCCCCATCCAAATAGACGAGTACCTCTTTTTATTTTAACAAGCTTGAGAAGGGTAACACCTGCTCGATATAACTCACCTTCGGTAAGTCCCTTTTCCTTTGTTTAATGAACCAAAAGAAGTAAGGGTTTGGTCCCATATGGGCCCTTCAATGTATGATTGTTTAACGAGTCCAGAAAAGGTAAACTCGGTGATTTTTCATGTTTAGAGAGTCTGAAAAGAACTTAAAGATGACTCCAGGGTTGTCTTTTTTCGTAATGTTAGTCTCACGAGGCCTAAAAAGAGATAAATTATCACTTGAAAGACGCCCTTTCAAACCTTTTAAGGAGTGTGAAAGGAAGCAAGATCACTCAGAAAACTTTTCATGTTTAGAGAGTCTGAAAAGAGCTTAAAGATGACTCCAGGGGGTTCCTTTTTCATGTATCCATGTGAGTCTGAAAAAGAGATTAAATTTTACTCAGTCACATTCTCATGTTTTTGCGAGCACGAGAAAGAACAAAGACTAAGCTCGGTATTGGTTTCATTTTTACACAAGCTTGAAACAAAATTAAACTATGCTTGTAAATTCCCAACATAATCTCCAAAGGTTGGGATACCCATGGATGGTTGGTATTATTCCCTTGGCTTGAAAAGATAGTGGCATAAATCCAGAATGATTATCAAAGGCTCAAGACATGCCCCCCAATATTCAATTGATTCACCGACTTTGAGGTTGTCACCAATTTCTGTACTAGATGGAGAAAAAGGATACAGGTGGATGAAATGAAGGTTCAAATACGAGACCTATGGAAAGACTCGACTTGGAATCTACGAGATCTGGTGAAAAGACTCAAATCAATGGGAGAGGTGATTGTTTCATTGTTTAATGAGCTTGACACAGGAAAAGAACTATGCTCATGGCTTCTGGTTCAATCCCCAGATTTCTATTTCATTTTTTAATGAGCTTTGCTACAAAAAATAAAAACTATGCTCAAGGCCATTGTTTCATTTTCTAACGAGCTTGCCACAGAGAAGTGAAACTATGCTCATGGCTTATGTTTCATTTTTTAACAAGCTTTCCACAGAGAGGAAAACTATGCTCATAGCTTCTGTTTCATTTTTTAAGAGCTTGCCACGGAGAGGAAAACTATGCTCGTGACCTCTTCTTGATCATGGCTTCCAAGAGGATAATGCTCTAGAAGGAAACCATGTCAAGGAAAAAAACTCGATCATGGCTTCCAAGAGATCTTCACTAGATGGAAGAACAATGCTCTGGAAGGAACACATGTCGAGGGTTGCGTAAGGGGTAAGGAGATCATGCTCCAATAGCCCTACCCAATAAATCACCATGTCAACTACCGGATCTAACTCATCAAAAGTTTAAGTCATGCGAGACAATGCCACATAATTGTCCTGTGGCAG
The DNA here is from genome assembly GCA_032191745.1 of Picea mariana. Classification (NCBI taxonomy): domain Eukaryota; kingdom Viridiplantae; phylum Streptophyta; class Pinopsida; order Pinales; family Pinaceae; genus Picea; species Picea mariana. Next base: position 12,441 of record JASDQU010195483.1, on the reverse strand, counting down.
GGGTGATACCAATTGCATATAAGAACCGTTTAGGGAGATCATTGGGTTGGTAATCAATTTAGGACCAACGCATGAAAGTTGATCAATAGACACAATTATTACATCGTGCGGGAATGATATTACATGAAAAAGAGTGGACAAAATATCTTTCATGGCATAGACATAATCTCGCCCAAGGAGTAAATTGAAATCCAAGGGGTCCTGGACTACCATAACATCAATAAAGATAATTTTCCCTCCCAAAGTTAGGGGAAACTGGGGAAGGATCCCTAAAGGATGATTGGTTCTTCTGTTAAAAGTGAATAGAGTCTAGGTAACCGACACAAGCTGAAGATAACCCAAATCTTTCAAAGCAATAGAAGACAAAATACTAACGGATGAACCTTCATCTATCAGCGCATGAGGAACGCCCCAACCACAAACCTGTACTGTAATATTGAAAGGAATTTGAGAGGGAAGATGAGGTCTAATTACCACACCCCAATCAAAAAGGATGGCCTCATTACTTGGAGGGGGTTTCGCGAGAGAAGGAGGAATTCCCCCCAGCACGGTATATTTTGTATCAACAAGAAAAACGTGGGTAGAATCGGGTTTACTCTCTAGCGGGAGAGTAGGATTGACCGATGATGAGATCCGATCGACCACTTTGGTTTCATTTTCCAAGGGAAGAATGGGGTCGACAAGTGGAAACAGATCGACCGCTTCAGTTGCACTCTCTAACAGGAGAGCGGGATCGATCGAATATGGGATCGGATCAACCACTTTTTCAACTGTTTCAACTAAGGAAGTGACCAGATTGACGACGTGATCAACCATATTGACCGATGAAGGGACTGAAGAAACCACTTTGGCACTCGTCAGAGGAGGAGTGGGATTGACCATGTTAGCACTCTTCAGATGAAGGGTGGGACTGACCAATGACGGGACTGGATCAGTCACTTGGGTTTCACTTTTCAGATGAAAAGTGGGGCTGATCAATGATGGAACTGGATCAACTACTTTGGTTAGTGGTTCAACCGAGGATTAAACTAGATTGACCACCTGATCAACTAGACTAACCGGGGATGGAACCAGATTGACCATTCCATAAAATAACAATGGGTTGGGGGAAATCTTACGATAACCAGTTGGAAGTTGAAGGTTTTCCAAAAGAGAAGAAGCCTCGTCCATACGAGGACAAAGGTGAGAGTAATGATCACCTTCGAATAACATTCAAGTAAACTTGACAGTTGTCTTCTTCTTACCAACCTTAACATAACTAGTTGATTGGGTGTCATCAGCATGTTGAGGAGGGGTCGATGATGTGGAGGACCACATTTCTAAGACCTTGGGAAGACTAGGGCAATCCCTCAGAAAATGGTCACCCTTACAAAGACTGCAAGGGAATTTGGGTTTCAGATTCTTCATTTTAATCTTGTTGACCTCATCAACGCTCCCAGTATGATTAATAGTAGATGGTTTCTTGGATCCAACATCTGATATGGTTGGAGGCTTGGTCCTTTTTGGGTTCTTCTTCTTCTTCTCTTTCCATTTTGTCTTCTTCTTATCAACCTGGCTACTTTCGTTAGAGCTTTCACTAGGTGAAGAAGGAGAAAGGGAAGGAGACTTAATGGGTGAAGAAAGAGAAAATTTGACATGAGGTTGATGTATGGGTTGTGTACTTACATATGAAGTATTAGGTGTAGCTGAAGTAGTGGGAAGATTTGAGATCATTGAAGTGGGCAACAAACAAACTGATAATCCAATGGTGAGTCCCGGAAGACTCAGCGTGGCAATGTACGGAGGACCAATGTTTCCAAAAGAAGGAAAAGTGAAAGGTTCCTTGAGACAAGGGGTTCCTCCATTGGTGCTCCCAAGAGTTGATTCCATTAACACTAGCTCGACCTAAGGTCCACTAAGTAAAACAAACAACACATGCTATGAATCTAAGAAGCAAACAATAAAACAAAACTTCCCACAATGAAACCACTAGTTGGTGATGAAATCCAACGTCATGAGATCAATATAGGAAGGGGTAGGGATAGAGCAGGTGGATCAGTTACGTTGGCGACCTGCTTAACAGACTTACACCTTAGTGCAATCTTCCATGCAGTTATTGTGGATTTATCCTCCAAGGAGCCCGAGTGAGTTTGACCAATGTGTGTTCGAGGTACAGTGAGACTTCCCTTCATCGTCACCTTGTGTAAGACTCTGAATATTATGGCTACTAAGGTCACCAACTCACAGTCATCCCCTGAGCGGGTACAGTCGACAGTCTAGTCTGAACGTATGGTCAGGATAACAAGTCTGAAATCCTTCGAGAGAATTGAGGAAATGTGGATCAGTATAACTCCAGAGGACCCCGAACGGATTCAGAATTCATGAAGCACCAAGACAAAATGAATATAGTTGAGCCTCAAGAAGAACCCCCAATATATGATCTAACTACTATGAACAGTCAAACCACGGAGGGATAATATATGTATCTCTTTCGAACGCGACCTCGTGTGTAACCCTTGTGTGAGAGGGGGATCCCAGAAAGCTTAAACGAAAATTTGATTTTCTCTCCCTATCGCAAGATGATAAGTTTGTTTGAAAGATTTGGAAAGTTATCCTTTCAACCTATACCAAAGCCCTACACCTTAAGCTAATGTAGGTTTGCTAACAAAAAAAATGTCTGACAACTTTTAGTTTAGCGCTTGATTTTAAGGCTATTGTTTACTCAAGAGGAACATGGAATGGAATAAATGATGTTTTGACCGACTCTAAACAATGAAAATAAATGAGAATTAAAACACTTCACTTTGATGAAAGCTATATTACAATAAGAAAAAAATGTTTATCATTCCAAATGCACAATGTCCCAAAATGCCAAAAACCATGCAATTCCGCTACTTCGAATGCAAGCTAGTTTCAATACCCAAAATCAAGAATGCAATTATATTATTTGTTTGATTATTATGTATATAGAAAGTAAATACAAATCCTTTGATGTTATACTACTTTCAATCAGGAGAAAGAGTCAAATGTAGATGCAAAAGGGCTACAAACAAAGCATGCACTCAAGGCAATGAGATATGAAAGAAAACAAGTAGAAACTTGTTCTGACAAGAAAAAAATCAAGGATTCTACAACCAATGAAGAATTCAACGAGTACAAGAATATGCTGATAAGAATCCAAGAAAAGACAGGGAGAAAGAGAAATCACTCAAATTGTCCTGACAAAACAAGCAGCTAGAAAGTCTAATTTCACATTTCTGAAAAACAATTCAAGCTCCAATCAAGACAATAAGGGGTTATAAGCACCAAATATCAACCTAAATAACTTCACAAACCAATCACAAAGTCTGGGTAAATACTTCTACAACACAAGATGAGAAAATCTAAGCAGAAAAAGGGCAAAACTCCTCCAAAAAGGAGACCAACGCTCCATGTTCCAAGGGTACAGAGTACTGCAGCGCTCCCTAAATCATTGTAGGAGAGTTTTATCACTTTGATATGGCCTACAGGGGGGTGTTGAGCCACCCATAAATTCAAAAAACAGTCAAAACATGAATAAAAACTCACCCAGAATGCATAAAAAATAGTGACATTGCTAGTGAAGGTAGGAGAAGGCTAATAGATGATGATCAAACAATAAAAGTGATCTGAAAGGTGGGAAAATGTAAGTAAGGACAAGAGTAATTGTTTGGGAAAAATGACCTCAAAGATCAAATGGAATAGTGAATAGATCTTTGAACTTCCTTACAACATATTTCATTCAATCAGATAAATGAGAAGAAAACAATAAATTGACTCTAAATCTTCAAAGAAGAAGAGTGACCTCAAAGTAAGGAAGAAAAAGGTCAACAATCCAAAAAAAACATAATAAATTCTTAGAAATGATAATTTTGGAGGCCAAAAACAAGGACACTCTGAGATGGTGTTAACCATTGTTGATGTTTGGACAACATCGGGAATACATTCTTCCAGATATATATATAATATATGACATAATATTTATAATACAACGTATAAATATACTTAGTAAATAAATAGTTACTTATTATCCAAGTGACACATCCTTTCAGGGATGGTCACCATATGTTCTATATATATGAAACTCTCATCATTGTAATAACATCAATTTAATACAAGCATTTTCTATTGTACTTGTGTCTCTGTGCATGGTTATTCTTCTTGTGATCTTGGTTATTATTGCTGCTATTGTTCATGGTTTATGCTTCAGTTCAAGTAAATTTATAAAGTAAATGAATGTAATTGAACAACATTAATATCCAACATGGTATCAGAGCAACGTTCTTGAAAAAAGACTATTGCACATGCATTGACCTTGTACAACAACTCATCATACCTTTCCTGCAATTCATTGTTTTGTTGCAACTGCAACTCAGGCTAAAATTTCTACACTCTTCCAACAACCATGGTGAACCATATTTTGGTGGAAGATAGGCTTGATGGAACAACCAACTTCATTTCTTGGAAATCTAGATTGCTCATCACTCTAGAAGAGAGTGAACTAATGAAGTGCACTGAAGAAGTTGTACTAGAATCAGCTGATGATGTAGAAAAATCACAATGGAGGAAGAATGATGGAAAAACCGGAAAAATCATCATCTATTCTATGAGAGGCCATTTAATCCCTCACATCTCCAACTTGAAGACAACTAAGCATATGTACGACGCCTTGAAGAAGTTGTTTGAAATTAACAACATCAACAGAGCACTTGTCTTGAGACACCAACTTCAAAATCTCAAGATGACGAAGTCTGATACAATTGCCACTTTCTTCATGAAGATTTCAAAGAACATAGGTCAGTTGGGTGCTATTGGTGAAATGATCTTTGATATATAACTTGTCGTGATTACCCTTAATGGTCTTCCAAGACATTGGGAGCGATTCATTCAAGGTATCAGTGGGCGGTCCAAATTGCCCAAGTTTGATTGTTTATGGGCAGACTGTACACAAGAGGAGACCAAACTTGCAGCTAGAGGCATGCAATGTTCCCATCATGATGAAAATCAAGCCCTTGCCACTCATGCAAGGAAAATAAAAGGAAAAAGAAGAGGTTTCAGCAAAACCTTTAAAGGAAGGAAGTCACCACCAACTTTTGAGCACAAAAAGAAGGATATGTCAAAGGTTCAGTGCTTCAGATGTGACAAGTATGGCCACTATGCGAAAAATTTTCCTACATGGAAGAAAGGAAAACAACATGCTTCCACTGCTAATGTTGATTTAGAACCACCTCAGAGGAAGTCAAGAAATGAAAACATGAATGATGAAGAGTTCTTCTTCATTTCATCCCTCTCAAGTATGGTTCCTACTAGTAATGATGTTTGGTTGATTGATAGTGGTGCTTCCATACATATGATTGGATACAGAGAACTCCTTACAGATCTAGTAGGGAAAGAATCTTGTTTGCATGTTGTACTTGGTGATGATGCAAGATATACTGTGAAGGGAGTTGGATCCACCTCCTTACAATTGGATACTGGCACCCCACTCCATTTGAGCGATGTATTATTTGTACCTGGGATGAGACGGAACCTTGTCTCTATTTCATCCTTAGAGAACAAAAGCTACAATGCTTCTTTCTCTGATGGAAAAGTTCTTGCATGGAACAAGAACTCTAGTGTTAATTATGCTCGGGTGATTGTTGTTCAGGAGGACAGATTGTACAGATTGACTGTTCGACCAGTTCAGGCCATAATACATGATTCTATTAGTTTGAGTGAACTATGGCATAGGAGACTTGCTCATTTACATTATAGAGCTCTTCCCTTTCTGGGGAAGATGGTGACAGGCCTTCCAAAGATCCATGTTGAACACGATGGAATTTGAAGAGGTTGTTCTCTTAGAAAGAATGCCAAGAGGTACTTTCTGAGCAATGACAGTAGATAGAAGGGGATCTTAGACTTGGTTCATACAGATTTATGTGGACCCATGACAGTTGCTTCCTTAAGTGGATACCTATACTATGTGATATTCATTGATGACCACCCTCGGAAGACTTGGATTTAATTATTGAAAACCAAGGATGGAGTCCTTGCTAGATTTCAGGAATACAAAGCACAGGTCGAAAACCTGACTGGAAAGAAGATTAAAGTGTTGAGATCAGATAATGGAGGAGAATACATCTCCCAATATTTCAGTGATTTTTGCATTGAGGCAGGGATCAAGAGGGAGTACACTGTTCCTTACAACCCTCAACAAAATGGGGTTGCAGAGAGGAAGAACAGATCTATTATCGAGGTAGTCAAGGCAATGATTCATGATCAACATTTACCTATGTTTTTGTGGGAAGAAGCATCCATGACTATAGTTAATGTTCAGAATAGAAGTCCTCATAAGACTGTAAGGAACATGAATCCTGAGGAGGCCTTCACCGGAGTGAAGCTTGAGGTTGGACACTTCAGGATATTTGGGTGTCCAGTATACATTCATATACCCAAAGAGAAAAGGACCAAGCTAGACCCTTCAAGAAGAAAAGGTACATTTGTGGGTTATAGTGAGTCTTAGAAGGCATACCGGATCTACATCCCTAGTTAGAGACAAATTGAGGTTAGCAGAGATGTTACCTTTGAGGAGGAGGTAGCCTTAATGAGATATAGAGGCTCTCACATGGATATTGATAGTGAGAAAGAAGAAGAGATGGTTCATTCTCCCCCTCACCCTCCAACAGTTCATAGGGAGACAGTCTAGCCTATTGATCCCATTCATCCTGTACCTCTAGTTGATGTTCCGAGAGATATTGTGGTAGGTCAGAAGAGACCTAAATGGGCTCGTCAAACTCTGTAGGAGGCAGAAGGACATGCAACTCCTCATGGTACCTTTCGAGAGAGAAAGAGACCTCAGAGATATTCGTGCTATACAGCAGCTATGAGCCACATCATTGATTCTGAGCCTTCATGTTATGAGGAGGCATCTAGTCAACCAGTATGGAGAGATGTCGTGATGGAGGAGTATCAGTCCATCATGAAGAATGATGTGTGGGATATTGTTTCGAGACTTGAAAGGAAGTCTGTAGTGACTTCCAAATGGATCTATAAGATCAAACATACATTCGACGAAAGCATCAAGAAGCACAAAGAAAGATTTGTAATTAGAGGATTCTCTCAGGTGGAGGGAATAGATTATGAGGAGACATTTGCTCTTTTTGCTCGATACACTTCTATCCGGACGATTATTTCCCTTGTAGCATCCATGGGTTGGAAACTACATCAGATGGATGTGAAGACAGCCTTTCTCAATGGAGAGATTGAGGAAGAAATATACATCAAGCAACCAGATGGTTTCGTCATACATGAGAAGGAGTCTCATGTGTGTAGGTTGAAGAAGGCCTTGTATGGACTCAAGCAGACACCTAGAGCTTGGTATGTGAGGATTGATGGAC
>JASDQU010195482.1:8599-19690 GCA_032191745.1 Picea mariana | reverse complement strand
TAATGATTCAGACCGTGAAATTTCTATTCCATTGAGAAAACATACCCAAGCATATTTTTTAAACGATTCATCTTGTGGGTCATTTTATTTTTGGAGTTACACTTCGTGGAAAATAGGGTTTGTGGCTAGTCCTGAGACTAGTAAAAAACAGGTGTTTCAGGTAAAAATGTCATAACTTATTCATAACAAATCCAAATTCAGTGAGACCAAATTTTTTGGTTAGGGTACAGTCTATAGTATGTTTTTTAACAGTTTCAAATCAATTCAATGAACATTTTGTGCGGGGAATTCTCTACAAGGTCGCTCTCTAGAATAAGTCAGAATTCAACAAGGTGTGCCATTTTTGCTATAACTCCTTTTCTGAGAGGTTCCAAGTAGTGTCACCTGAAGGAATTTCATAAAACACATTGAATAAAATTGTGTATCAGTTTCATATTTTTATTCATTACAGGTACAAAGTTATGATTATTTCAAGTTGGTGTTGTTGACTAATCCAAAACTAGTCATGGTTGAGACAAGCAGTTGATGAGTTGGCACATACATGAGGTGTATAGTTGATGATGTTGGTACATATTGATGAGTCATTGTTGATGAGTAGTTGACACATTATTGGTATATACTTGGTACATGGTTGGATTCACTTGTTTATGGTACAGGTTGATTACAGGTTGTTTGACACAGGTTGGTGCATGGTTGATGCACTTGTTTATGTTGACGGATTGATATCTATTGAGGATTGTTGTCTCATCTCAGTTGGTGCTGAGAATGTAAGCTAAGTCTTGCAGATAGAGCTAGTGCTCTTGTAGATTTGTACTCTATTCAGGTGTTGCTAAAAAACCCCCGGATTGAAGTCCATAATAAAAAGAAAAATTGTACATACATCTTGTGTTCTTTATGTTCCTTGTGGAGATGACTTGTTGATGATATGTTGCTGATATATGTTGCCGATATGTATTCACATCTAACTGATTATAAATGAAAACAATAAGTAATGAACAAATGTTGAATGTTAACTAAGGAGTTTTTGTGTAAGAGGGAAGTTTTGGGAAAAAGATCCCCACACTCATTCACCCCCCTCTAAGTGTGGTAGGTGTGTCCAACAATTTGTGATGAATATCGATTCCTAAATATTTTTATGAAGGCATTTCCTCCGATTTGTTATTATCATATAATAAAGTATTGTATGTGATCCTTTTGGATTTAATTATCATAACCTTTGTTTTGTCACTCATACCCATATTCGAGCAGAAATATTTAAGAATTCTTAGTTATATACCAAAATAATGGAAATTCCTCATCATAAAAACAATATCATAAGACAATGAAGATTCCTCACCATAAAGACATATCATCCACTTACAATGATGGCTATATAATAAAATAATTAACTTTTAATTAAAGTAAAATATAATATAATTTATTAACTTTTTATTTATATATTTTCATAATGTTTAATAGTAAAAAAATTCAATATTATTATTAATATTTGAGAGTCATGATAAAAAAATCCTGTTAACACTTTTTATAATAGTGTAGAACATTGGATTATATCCTTTAGGCAACATAACTCGAGTGATTATTTACCTTTGATTTGTTTAAGTGCCCAAGAGATTCAACACAATTTTTTTTTGGCTTTATGTTTTAATATTTTAATTAAACTTTTTAATTGGATTACATTAGATTTAAGTTTACATAGAAGTGTAAATTTGAAAACCAAATTTAATATTATTTATTTTATTTTATGTAGGGATATTTTTTTTAAATATTCTTAAACATGATTGAAGTTTTTTTTGGAATGTTACAAAATTTTATAACAAAAGTTCACATATTATAGTATTGGTTTTTATAGAGGACTATTAATATATGTATTTTTTTTTAATGAATGGATGTTCGTACAAATTAAAATGGTAATAAAAATTTACAAATTTCTTAAAATAATTCTAGTAAGCTTTTGCAAAACGTTAATGTTTATATTTAAATTAGTTCATGAATATCAAAGCAAAATGTTATAGTATCATTTTTCTATGTAATTTAGTTACTATGATGTTTTCATGGTGTAGAGAAGTTAGTGAGGGAGTGTGTTGTTAAGGTACTCCTTAAGTGAAGTTACTGGTTCGAAACCTCTGGGGACACCTCAAATCCAATCATGTTAAGGGTTGGTGTGGTCCAAGCCAAGTGTGATCCCTAGGTGATTTTGACGGCTTAGATGCCCCTGAATCATGGCATCTCAGCCATAGGCCAATTGTTGATACCGAGAGGGGGGTGAATCAATATCAAGTACAATTTAAAAAAAAAATCAACTTATACTTAAACCATTCAATTATATCCAATGAGATATGAACAATAGTATAAGAGTTACATCAATGCACCACAATAGACCATGCACAATATATGAGAAATAATCAATAGTTATTGGTCAAGGGAAGTAATGACTTCCAAAGGTAGCTATAGCTTCCAAATATAAAGGGAGGGATAAACCTCCAAGAGGAAGATACAATACTCNACATTAAATCATCACCATCAACCAACCATCACATAGAGCCTGATAATGCTTCCTGAGACTTCTTCAACTTTTTTAATTCTTCAATTCTTGGAATAATTTGATCCTATAGATAATATTACTCAATGTATTCTCTGAAATTCCTCCAAGTTTCACTCCTTGAATCCTCCCCAAAAATAAGTTATAGAAAGAATGGTAGACTTTATTCAATTCTGGTTTATTCAGGAGAGACAACTTGTACAGAATGCCCCACACTCAATATTTAACATTAGATTCTGAAACTCGCACACAAGAAACTAAAGTCCGTATTATTTCCAATGAAATTGGTCCCACTTCATTTGGATTCTCGATGAAGACGTTATGACTGTTTTACCCGGAACACCTGTTTATTGACTAGCTTCAGGACTAGTCAAAAATCCTATCTTCCACAGAGTGTATCTCCATAATTATAGTGAATCAAGAGCTGAAACTTTTACCACAGGTACCTTGATCTGTACTCTAAATACCATAGAAATTTAACCATCTGAAAATGCTAAAGTTATAGAGAAAATGCTAAGATAACCTGAAAATAAGATACCTTAGAACAAATCACCAAAAGACTTCATCCTCCCTTGAAATCTGGCCTTCTTTACTTCTGATTTCCTTTGAAATTTGACTTGTGTGTATAATGAATGTATAATGATATGTATTTATACCATTTATTACACTTCCTTTTAACATTAGGGTCGACCTGACACTTTCTTATTTTGTAATTATTTTCTTTAATTATCTTCAGGGCCTACATATACTTCCTTCTTCAATTCACTTTGTCATCTTCAAAAATTCATTTCTCTTCAACCATGAGGATCCACGTGACGTGTCACATACCACTGGAAACAAAATGATGTATACTATCCATCCATGGGTGTTGTATCTGCATGTGCATTGTCCTTCATGTCCAAATACCTTTATCAATCTTGCGGTCCAAAACCAATGACTAGGGTTGACATCAATGACAACAACCAATCTTCCAACACCAATCCCACAAGTCAGAGATATTTAGGTAACAAAAAAAAAAATTAGCCACTATGTTTATTGTTTAAAAAATAGTTAGAGATTTCAACCTTTTGAATATATATGTGTGTGTGTGTGTGTGTATGTGTGTGTGGGTGTGTTGTGTTTTGGATGACTATATAAATATACATTTCTAATACATTTTGAAACACTATAGCGATTTTAAAAATGTTGGTGCTTTGGTGAAATAAAAAATTATAAAAATCTTCGTCAAATAATTAGTAACAAATTAATATGATTTCCATTTCTAATAGTACACTAAAAAACATATTTATATAATATTTATTCATACATTTGGTTTATGAGCCTCATACCATGACACAACCTTACAACATGTTATATGATATAGCTTATTTGTTCATATAGAAGGAGAAAAAGAGATTTCTATCATAGTTAAATATGAAATCATGGACCATGGGTTGACAAAAAAACAATGGATCTTAGGCCCAAGCCATGGTACAAGGTTGAAATCCAAAATTTTGAAGAATAACACTTGCCTATGGGGCTTAGGGGCCATGCACAAGGCCTTGTACAACCACACAAGCTAGGCATAGGGAATCATTGACATGTTAGCAGGATATGGTCCCCATTTTAAGGTTTGGCACACCTAAATGACTATAGGATCTCATGCAATGCTTTCAAGTTGAAAATTAAGGTCTTGTGCCATACAATTTGTCTTTAGAGATCATGTTCTATGCATGGTGTCCCACACAACAACATAATTTATGCATATGAAGTGTTTGACATACTAATGGGATATGGTACCTATTTCAAAATTTAGCATGCAAGGGGTGGTTCTAAGGGATTAGGAATGTCAGTTTTTCATGGAAACCTGCACAGGAGATCTAGCTAAAGCAAGTACAAACAAAGCTTATCAAGAAAGGAAGAAAGATTCAATATGGAAGAATGAGAAAATATATTCACACTACTCCAATGAGCTGATGATTGATACATAGATCATGACCAATATGATACAATGAATGAGTGGAATGCACTCATATATAGGGAAAAAACATCCCATAATTAAGAAAAACAATCAAGCATTTAGCTTTCCTTAGGAATGCATGCATGCATAATAGTGATGGTAAAAATAGAAAGTCTAAAATAAAACTAGTCAGTTAACTCCCACTAAAATAGTGTGTTGAAAATAGAAATTTCTCCAACACCCCTCCTAAACATCACTATGGAGTAAACAAAATGAATCCGGACTACTAGGCCATTTTAGGTACTCATGATGTACAATGCAACTAATGAACATTGAATAAAATTGAGGAAAGAGGGAAAACCACGTGGGAACAAAACCCCTCCTCAAAAGATAATATATCAAAAGAAGAAAATGACAGCTTCCGGGCAACCGTGTTCTTCACTACAAGACAATCCCGCAAAGTCTGAAACTTCCGCTCACTGAAAGTCTTTGTGAAGATGTAGAAATCTTTATGGATATGATGAAGTCCTTTGGAAACTTTTTGGGCCTTATACCTCTTGATCTTGTGGACCCATTTGCACCTGAAAATATTCCTTTCTGGTGGAAGTAGAACCAGATGTCAAGTTTGGTTCAGTAGGAGTGAGTCATACTCCTTCTGCATGGCTACTTGCCATAATGGATTTCCCACAACCCTATTGTAGTTCTGGGGATCAGTAGATTGAACAATATAGCAATGCATGGGCATCGCAGGTTCTGAAGCTGAAAATACATGAGAAGGCTCCTCATGCTAAGATCGAATCCTCCTCGAATCCAATGGATTCCCTGTAAGGTTGCTTGTTGCTTGAAGTATGGTATGTGCCTTTTTGGGCATCTGCTGAAGCTTCGATGTTGGTTTCTTATCTGGATGTACTACCTATTTATTTCCATGTATAAAATTCGAATGTATGGAATCATCTTTGATGTCTTAAACTGATGGAAGAACAAGAGTATATGCATGTTGCACTAGAGGTGCATGCAAAGTGCTCTCCTTATGTGTAAGTAGAATAGAGGAGTGATCTTTTGAAAACTTAGTGAATTTATACAACCTTGACTTGTGATCCACCTCACCAATTGCAATGATGGAATTTTCATGCATATCAATTACTGAAACTGAATCTGATTTAAATTCGACCTTTTTACCTTTATGAGTGATCTGATAAACTGAGAGTAGATTCATAGAAAGCTTTAGAATATGTAGAACATTCTCAAAACTGCCATTGTGGAGTTCCACTCTCCCTTCTCCTGCTACTGCTATAGGAGTGTCATCCCCCATGAGAATATGGGGTCTTGAGCATGGAATCAAGGAAGAGAAAAATTTTTCTTTCGCTGCCATATGATGGGATTCACCAGAATCTATAATCCATGAATCAGATGAGGAATTAATTGCAACCAGAGCATGATGATTACCTTTCTTAGGAGCAAGATCTTCTTCCTTCTGCTTCTTGACTCCCTCTGGAATGAGGTTTCCAAGGTTGTTCTACTGAAGTGTATGTGCCATAAGATCGATCTATTTCTTCATGCATGTGGATTCTTCATGATTTGGTTTATTGTAGTAAGTGCACTAGTTTCCCTTCTTCTTCTTCTTGGAATCTAAAGAGTCTTTGGAACCTGAAGAATCATTAAAGGGTTTTGAATACCCCTCCTTCCCGTTCTGTTTGGATGACCCTTTTCCATCATGCATGGTGATTGCATGTTCTTTGGGATCTTTCATGAGGCTCATCTGTATGGGTTTTGTTTGTTCTTGTGTAAGAGACTCAATGGGCTAAGCCAACATAGGCATTTTCCAATTTGTTCCAAAAAGACATCTGCTAGAATGGAAATTGGAGACATATACAGCGTATTTTGGTCCTAGCTTGGCCAAGATTGTTATAATAAGTTGTTTCTCTTGTGTAGACTTTTCAATACCACATTCACCCAAGCTTCATAGAAAATATTTAAATCTAGTAAAAAAATCTAGTATATTATCAAAACTTTTAGGGTCTAAGGTATTCAAGTCTACCTCAAGCATATGACCTCACATCTCATCCTTCTTTCCAAAGAGTCCTTCCAAGGTGGTCCAAATCTCGTTTGGAGTCTTGCATGCAACAACATGAAACCATAAATTAGTGGAGATTAACTCAAGTATTCCCGTGGCCTCATCCTTATGGTTCGCCCATCTCATCTTCTCAATCGCTGATGTAGGTTCTGTTTCTATCACCATCGTCAAATTATACAGTCTTTTTCTTTTGAGTTGGAATGTCGTCTTGGGATTCCAATCAAAATAATTGTATGGTGTGAGGATTACCACCAAGTTTGACTGTATAATAGTTGTCATATCCATCTCTCCCACTGTTTCTAATAACCCCTAAAAATTTACTCTTAATCTGCAAGTGAAAAATTAAGAAATCATGACAGAAAGGGCACTTTAAGTGAAAATTCGTATCAGTTTCAAGAGATGATATTGTGGCTTACTTTCTGAGAAAACGGTGAGGAATGTCGCCAAATGGTTGAAAACCCACTTCCAAAATGGGCTGATTTACTTTCCTCATATGCCGTTTCCTCAAAAACTTAATATTTTGGGAGAAATCACTATTGAAAGGTACGACCATGGATTCGTATCAGTTTCAGGAGGCTATCTTGCGGCTTACTTTCTGAGAAAACGGTAAAGAATCTCGCCAAACAGTTGAAATTCCACTTCCAAAATGGGTCGATTTACTTTCCACGTGGGTCGTTTCCTCAAAAACGTAATATTTTGGGAGGAATAACTGTTGAAAGGTACAACCACAGATTTAGCTTGTCAAAACTTTGATTTTCCTTATTCTTTGGCTTGTCTAGATTGCTCCAAGCAACATACCTCCGATAGAATGTCAGTGTTTCATGGAAACCGACACATGAGATCTAGCTAAAGAAAGTACAAACAAATCTTATCAAAAAAAAAAAGAGATTCAATATGGAAGAATGAGAAAATATATTCACACTACTCCAATGAGCTGATGATTGATACATAGATCATGATCAATATGATACAATGAATGAGTGGAATACACTCATATATAGGGAAAAAATTCAATAATTAAGAAAAGAAATCAAACAATTAGCTTTCCTTAGGAATGCATGCATGCATAATAGTGATGGTAAAAATAGAAAGTCTAAAATAGAACTAGTCAGTTAACTCCCACTGAACTAGTGTGTTGAAAATAGAAATTTCTCCAACAAGGAAATGGTTCAACATCAAAAGCTATGACATTAAGTCATAACATTTTACTTTATGTGTCATGGGTGATGCACGATGCCCTGAGCCACCTCAAAGGACTTACATAGGGAATCAATGTTCTTTGAATGGGATATGGGTCCAAATATTTGTGTCTTAGACCATAAAGTTGTCTATAGGGTTCATGGGCAATGTGTAGATCCTCACACCACCAGATAGGCACAATATAGGGAATTTTGGTATGTGAAGGAGATATCATAGCCATTTTGAGGTTTGGCATACCAAATATGGTTCTCACAACTCATGCCATATTCTAGGGTTAAAGCAACTAAAGTCTTAGGCCGTACTTTTTAACTACATGGTTGATTGGCCATGAGAAAGGCCTAAGCAAGACTTGCATAAGGAATGTTTGGTATGTGAGTGAGATATTGTTGCAATTATGAGTTTTAAAAAACTATGCATGGTTCCCAATGTTATTGCCATGGTCTAAGAAAAAAATCAAAGGTGTTATGCCATGACATTTGTCTTTAGGGTTGATGGTCATGCATGAGCCTCAAGGATAAAAATAATCCCTACAAAAGGAATAATTGATATACAATCAATAAATATTTTCATATAATACTACTAATTTTGTTGAGTCAAATATATCCCATTGATACTCTTTACTTATTTGTTGGTGACCATTTAGTATTTTGAAGACCAAATATAGTTTTTATGGTCCATGACCAAAATCCAGGGTTATAGGCCATATATTTTTCTACGAGGTGGATGGTCCATGTGCATTACCCAAGGCCATCACACAAGCCTTGTGTAAGGAATATTTGGACCACGATAAATATATAGTGGCCTTTAGAGGTTTATCTTACCATTGATGGTTCTTGAGACCCATTCATTATCCTCATGACCCAATTGGGGCCTTGATCCATCCCATGGAATCTATCCTACAACATGGATATGGTGGACATTTAGAGATTTACACTACTAGGGATGGTTCTTGGCACCTATTACATAAAAAATATTTGACATATAACATGTGGGTTGTGATGGAAATACTGATATTTGCGACAATAGGGATCAATCTCAGTGTCTAGGGTGTGGTTCAATGTCAAAATCCAAGGTCAAATAACTACCAATTTCATCTAATTTCATGGGATAGGAATGATCTAGATTGGATGATCATACAATTTTTCATCTATCTTGGTACTTTATGGGTGTAAAAAAAGTGGAGGAATCAACTTGAAGGGCCATTTTAGTGGGAGGTCCTAATTTGGCAAATTGGGGCATGGAACCTTTCAGATCCATTTTGAGGGATTAAAAAACATTTTTGTGGGTTATAGTATTTGGAACTTGCACCACACTCTTAATGGTGTTATACGCTTCGAGACCTTTCCAACTATGCATAAAGCACATCAATTGGAGCTCGTATGAAAATTTTTATGCCTTCTGTAAGTTGACCTTCCTTGTTGACCAACATGGTACGAGTGGATGCCACATTATCCCCCATTACTCACACATATGGGGCTAGCCACATGTGGACATTCAATAATATTCTATAAGGTTCAAACCTAATCACTAATTGAGGGTTGATAAAGTCAAAACCTTAAGAATTGCAAGAAGGATTCTAAGAAGAAGAAACTTATAGCCATGGATTCAAGCAATCAGGTAGAGAGTAGCTCAGATGTGGATAAGAATATTTCCTACACTCTAGTGTCGAAGGAGGTGAATTTGAGTAGCCTTCATCACATGGAAGAGAAGGAGATGAAAAAACTCTTCCATATCAAGATCCAAGTCAATAAGACCAAGGTAGATGCTCTATTCAATTATGGTTCACATGACAATATCATAGTAGTCGATCTGGTCAGTAAGATTGGGTTTGACGTTCATGTTCATCCTAGCCCATATCCATTGGGGTGAGCAAAGAAGGATGAAGAGATCAAGGTCACCAAATAGTGTAAGATAAAATTTTCTATAAGTATATATTTTGTGTGGTGTAGTGTTTGGAAGCTCCTACATGTATATGAGGGATGCGATCTTCATGCATAGATAAAACCAATACCGCTTGATCAAGGATGGGAAGTATTTTATCATCAATGCACATAAATGTAAATTGAATATTTCACTGGTAAGTGCCAACCAAACAAAAAAGTTGGTTAGTTCAAGTAAGAAATATGATTTGATTTTCTTAGGAGAGAATCAATTGGGCGATGAACCGGTAAGAGTAAATACATCCTTGTAAGGATGCACTAAAAAGTAGAAACAATAGTTGGAGGAGTTGTTGCAAGCATACAAAAGAGTGTTCTAGAAGTCTAAAGGACTTCCACTTACGAGGAAAGTGGAGAATGAGATATAGTTATTTCCTAACTCCCCATTACTGAATATTGGGTTGTACAGACAGTCCATTTTAGAAATGGATGAAGTGAAGAAATAGTTGCAACAAATATTGGAGAAATGAGTGATTCGACCAAGCACTTCAACTTGTGGATCACCTATCATCAACGTACCCAAGAATAATGGGACTTGGTGAATGTGTATTGACTACAAATCTTTGAACAATATTACACTCAAGAATATGTACCCTCTACCTAGGATCGATGATTTTTTAGACTAGTTGTGATTCGATATCTTTTCATCGTGACTTATAAAGAATTTCATTAAATGAGCATAAATTAAAGTGCACCATTAAAGAAGGAAAATCTAAAAAATGAAGATACATAAGCATCAGATATGAACTCAAAAAATTGATAACAGAGTTCGTCCCTGGTGGATTATGTCTCTGGGTCCTACTCTCAAATGGGTAGGCTCTTTCAATAACTCATCAAAAGAATTTGGAAAAATACATAAGTATACCTCATTCCGAAATCAAGCTGTAGAAATAATGCTCAGATCAGAAAACAGATAACACCACTGAATTCGTGGCATTGAATTACCCAAAAATGACTATCTCCACGCCTCGATCCGACTCTAGCATTCTCAGGCCCAATAAGAAATTTGTCTCGATTTTCGTGCCCTTTGCAACCTGCATTAATGACTATACTTGCATAAAAATGTGTGCCCAAAAAGGTTGTATGGTATGTGCCTCCCTCCTCCGTGGTTGGGCATATGCATCATTTAAGAATTATTGAAGGCATTGGTTACTATGTAGTGGACTGCGACCTGTTGGTTAGGGTTGATATGTTAAGGTGCTTTGTGTGGGAGGAGTGTTTCAGGATTAATCCATAAGTGCGGACACAAACCGATCTCCCTAGATCCACCTGGATCTAGAACAAAACAGGACAGAATGATACTCTTTCCCTAGATTTTAACTATTGAATGAACTAGGAGGCAAGAATCATGAACATACCGTATGATCGCGTCCTTGGGTCTTTGTTGTACCAATTTCGCTCT
>JASDQU010195478.1:3569-19690 GCA_032191745.1 Picea mariana | reverse complement strand
ATGGGAATGGATAAGGGTAATAAAAAAGTTAGGTGAGGAGGTAAATGCGGGGGGAGTCGGTGAAGGAGGGATAAGGAAGGGAAGGAGTTGGAAGGGGAATGATTGGACGGGAGTTGGGGATGAATTTTGGGAGAGCTGGGGATTGGTAGAGTGGAATTTTGAGTGGAATTGACATAGTGCACCAGGGGTTGCTGGGGGTTTTGGGCACGGAGGGCTAGGATATCCATTGATATCCTGGGGCTAGGGAGCTACCTAGTCGGCAGGGAGGATGGTTTTGGGTAGTGTTTTCCAGAAACGGGAAGGAAGCAAGCGGCGGGCAAACAAAGATTATTAGCATCAGACTTAAGGTATTTCTCTAAAATTTATGCATTGCTGTATTATGTTAGAAAAAAATTATTATTCATAGTAAAATTTGAGTTACGAAAGTTACTGTTATAAAATTACTGTGTTATGAGATTAATGTCTTAATTTATCAAAATAAATTGATGTAAAATTAAATCTGGCCATTACATTTATCAAGGGCATGGTGGGCCTCAGTTTTCAATATCTTGCTAGCATGGGAGGATTGCATTGGCGAGTAGTCAAGGGAAGCTTGGACAATGGGATTAATAGGTGGAGGAGTAGGCAAGGACAAGTTGGGCCAGCCACAATGTTCGGAGATTGTCGAGTGGACAATCTCCTGCCTTCCATCATTTTCAGGAACCTCAGGTTGCAATGAGACATGAGGAGGTACGGGTATACTAGGGCTTGAGGGACTTGGAAAGGAGGCCTTTCCAGCCTAGGTTGGACTACTCCCTACCCAATCTAATTGAAAAATCCAGCATGAAACAATTTTCCAAACTCTTGTGAATCAACATCAAAATATATGGAGAACTTGGGCTTTCTTGGGCCTCGATTCCAATTACCTCTACCTCTGTTTCCTCAGCCATGGCTACCTCAACTAAAAAAACACATTCATGCATGCATGATTTATTATCAAATAGTAGTTTAAATAACCATACAAAAAAACTCTTAAAAATATGAAATATATTTCGCTCAGCGATGTATCAGACTCATGCAATCCAATCCATAAAAATCGTTTTATTGTCTATCAATGAGCAGGGGGTGAAAAGGGTTCTAGGATATGTGAGGGGTTTGTATTGAGCGAAACATGATATAATGAGGGGTAAAGAAAATTAGTTATTGCTCAATGAAAACAACAATCAACTGCGAAGAAAACCAATAAAACATCATTGTAATCCACACAAGACACTGCAACTTTCAACTGCCTTAACACCTAAATTTTCTTTACTGTAATCAATCTCAAAACAGGGAGTGAAAAAATGAATATGGCAAGGTGATGGGATTTGCAATTAGAAAAAAATGAAATAATCGAAGGGAATAAGAATGATTATTGTTCATGAAATTAATTAAGTGATCTATAAAACATTCTACGAAAAGAGATGCACCAACAAACAATCATTGTGACCAAATAACAATTATTGTGTATTTAACTAGCTCACTGTTCATAATCAAATGTCCAATATAGTTCCATCACAATATAGTATGCATTCCACTCTATTAAGCATCAAAATCAACCATGGCCCATACATTACTTCAAGCAACAAATATACTCAAAGTCATGTTTCCAAAATTAACAATGAATTCACACTATCACTGCAATCAGGCATGCCATTTAAACAAAACGATATTCTTTAAACATATATAAGGGCATTCAACCCAATAATCGAGATAAAATTGCAAAATTGGATTTAAACAGACATATAACGACCAACATTCCAACACAAGTTATGCACATAATAATTCATTCATGTGAGTGTAATTATGTCACTATATAAGCCCAATTCCATGTGACCCTAAAAAGATGGGTCATCCATCCAACATGAGATGGTATCAACAACATGCCTGTCCCAACAAATGATCGGGTTTCCACAAAAAAAACTATGTGGGTATCCTTGAGTGTGAAACCCAATCTATTCATGTTTTACATAGTGTGCAACCACCAAAACACTACGATGCAACATCTCCATTTAACAAAACCAAACACATAGTCACAGTAAAAACTCAACGCATCGTGTTGAGCTAGCAATCTAATACAATATTTCTTTGATTTAATCAAACTATAAAAACTATGCTGTGTACAACTCGGCTTATACAATCAGACAATCATAAGCACGCACTGGATGTAGTTCATACAGTCTTCCTAGTTGCAATAACTATTTAGCCCCAAAAGGAACTAACAGTTACAATGACCATTATTTCATTGTGTAGAAACACCACACACACACCACGGTATGCGTGAGAAACATCAATCATTTGTAACCAATGCTAGCTAAACATCCAAATAATCCTTAGTGAAAAAATACCAGTGACTGTGTATCAACCAACCAATTCACCATTGTCGTAAAAATCAATTGACCTAGTAAGTTGTGGCAACCACGCCTATCACGTATCAATTCGAATCGGGGAAGCAACCCTTTCAATTAACAATATTGAGTTATTAACCATAAGGAGAGTGACTATGTGTATTGAATTATGTAATTAACAATGCAGGGTTTACCATTGTTATAACAGTGGTAGTAACTAGATGTGACAACTTTGAGGCTAACGATGCACACACAGGAAGAACCACGACTCATTTGTGGACAGGTAACAAATCTATGACAGGGGGCTATAATAGAGGAGAAAGACTCCAACTCAACCAGTAACGATTATTAACACACATAGGGTATAACCCTCGTGGTTCTCCATCCAGCAACCACAATGATGAAGTGAAGATAGGGCCGAGAACTTAATAAAATAACCCACTACACAACCCCTTGGTGGTGGAAACAACTAATTCTCCAGTGAAAAAGACACAGTGAGGCAGAGTGTCTCCAAAAATCAAACCCACAAAATCCATAGACTAGACAAGTGATGCAAACACATGAGGACAGCCAGCCAACCCAAGAATAAACAAAAACCAATCAACCAAATCAACAAGGATACCCCGAATGATCAACAACATCTATGAATTCAAGACTATTTCAAAAAGAACCGTCAACGCTTCATTCCAAGAACACAAATTTACATAGTTGCAATGCTTAAGGAAACACAAAGTAATACACCCAAGCCATTAATCATTTCATAACCAGATAAGACTCATGAATGGCCAAAAAAAAACATACTTTTTAAGAAAACACCTTAAAACACGAGTTGGTTGAGCAGTTCTTCTCTGCTAGGAAGTCAGAGCATAACCCTGGGAATGAAATTGAGCAATAGCCCGATTAGGGTGGTGGAAAATGAAGGAGAAAATGTGATGTGTAGTAAATGCGTGTCACCTCCATTCACAGTGCATTTATTCCTTAGTACACGCCAGCGGGCTTTCCATTGACACCATTAATCAACCATGTATTTAAACCATCACCCATTAAAACCAACAACATGGCCATATCACATTTCTAACTTATGCCATAACATAATTCAACCAAGTTCCATATAATTCAACAATTCACATAACCATAAGCATCTATTACCTTTCCAAATGCACCACCAACATTTCATACCATATGCATATTAACCATATAACTCAATCAAATCACATAACTATTACTTGCTAGATAGGATTTTCTCATAATCATTTAAATATTTCATGCATATAGTAAAGCATAACTCAAATTATTCCTTTTGAATTTGTTGCATTGCTTTCATTTCTTTTCAATTGTTTGCATTTCGTATAGTAAAATTGCAAAACTAGATCCCTCTTCTTTTGCATTTGTTATAGTATTTTTGCTTTTCTCCAAACTGCCTTTTATGTATTTTCACTAACATGTTTGTTGTGCAGGTGAAATAAGAAAAAATAGCAATGATATCAAGGAATAGTGTAGGCCATAGTAACATTAGGAACCAACACTTCATAAGATAAAACCATAGCCAATAAAAAAGGATCTCATCAAACCATGTGAGCCATGTCGAACATCATCACCACATCACATATGAACATACCTGATCTCCAATCTACAAGGGGGGTCCCACCTACTAGTATTATTTAACTTATATAATAATAGGCTTTAGAAACACTTTGTGAGTGAAACTTCGTTGACGTTTTTAATCTTCAACAAACTGGGGACTCCACAAGGAAATTTGTTTTCAACAGATTTAGAATTCAAAACTCATGGTTTCGTGGACCAAAAACAACAAGTCTAGAAGGTATGACCAGGAATTTTATGCAACAAGGGGAAGTGATCAGATTTAATGGAAATATGTCTAGGAATTTGGGAATAATTCATGAAAATTGTTAAGTATGAGGGATTTTTACCACTGTATGCATAATCATTCGACCAAAATCTGCTCTCTAACTTTTAGAATTGCTATTAAAATCTCAATGGATGAATAAATGCTAAGAAGAGGCGGGAGATAACCAATCCTTTATAAGACAACAGTGGAAATATATAACAATTTCTAGGGCCCTTCAGAGGAGACATCATAACATCTATGCAAGCTTGATTGTTATTTTCTAACAATGCTTTGCAGGAGTGTCATCGTGGCAGAGTTGATCCAACATCCTATTTGACCAAAGTAACCAAAGATAATAGGAAACAAAATCATGACGGAAGTAAAGTTGTAGAAACTAACACAATAACAATAAAAGACATAAGTGAACGCAAAAAGAAAAGAAAACTTAACTCATAAGGCATAAATCAAAGTACTGTAAGCATAGAAATGAAGAACAAAAATTGAAAGCAGAGCTAAGATAATAGATTACAAAAATCCAATCAGCATTAGAACTTTTCATGCTGGCCCCTCGCAATACTTCAAGTGAGGATTGTTAGTGTTGCAGGAAAAAAATTGTCTCTGTAATTTCCTTAAAATGTATGAGTCAATGTACAAGACAAAAGTAATTTTGAAAGGACCCAACACTTGAAATTATGATTTAATTATCATCCCTTTGACGCACATGATTAAATCATCAAGATAAGTAGGGAGACTGACCAATTCACTGAAAGTTGTGTGTATAGGCCTTTTAAAGGCAGTACTTGCATCAAATAAGCTAGAAGGCTGGGATTTGTAAGGAATAGTATCACAATTAGTAATAAAAGTGGTTTTGTGAACATTTTCCCATTTTACTTTGATTCTCTTGTAACCAAACAAACTGTCAAGTAAGGGCCCTAATTGTGACTCTACAACCTGTTGCAAAAACATTTCTATATTGAGAGGAGGGAAGAGATTTCTCATAATCGCTTGCCTAAAAGTTCGAAGACTAATACAGGTTTTAATATTATCAGTGCTCCTCGAGGTCAGTTCCCAATTTGAAACCCATTCAGGGTGGACCAAAAAAAACACTCTAGTTCTTAGGAAATATCTCAACTCCCTTGGAAAGGGTGCTTCTAGTGCAGAGTTAACAAGTTCTTGTTTTTTCCTATGTAGTTTCATAATATGTTGAACAAGATGAGGATCAAAACCATGAATATCCTCATAAGACCAAGAAAAAACCTTTTGATACTCTCCGAGTATCTCGGTGGACCCCATCTCTTCTTTATCAAAACATTGGACATTTATTTTAACATTTGTTGAAGATTCATGTGCCCTAATGTTCAGGAGGATGCTTTCAACCACCTTCTTTCGTAACTCCTCTTCCTTCTATTTTTATTTATTGCCTACAACACTCAATGAAAACGAACTCTCAAGAGGATTCAAGCCCTCAGGAATACATGAAAAATCTCATGAGGGATGGCCTTCCAAGAGCCTTCATTTTCAGGAATACATGGATGATGTAGAGATTGAAAAGCACAATCAGGCCTGTGAGGAAAAAGTTGTTGATTAGGAGAGGCTGCAAAGACAGCTAACCGATCAGCCATTGAATTCAACTCCTTCTTAACATGAGTGATGTTGAAAGATAGAAGGTTTGAGACAAGTGCCCAAACTATTTGGGAGTATCATTCCATCATCTTGTTGCAAGGAGAGCATATCTTACATATCAGGTTCACAACAAGTTTAGAATTTTTGAAAACTGAAAGGTGAACACAAACAAGATTAAGGGCATTATCAATTCTTAATAATAGAGCTTTGAATTCAGTGACATTGTTTGAACAAGCAAACTCTAACCTGTAATACGGGTTATGAATTTTCCCTGCAGGAGAAACCAAGATAACACTAGCCCCATTACCTTCACTAGAGCATGAACCATCAAAGTGCATATACCACATATCATTGTCTAAATCAATTCTTGTCAAAGGAATATTATCCTCTTCATCAAATATGGAATACACTCCTAGGTCTTCTTCGATATAGTTTACACTAGATTGTTGAGCATTCTCTATGTAGGGTAAAAGTCTTCCTTCTCTAAGGACTATAATGTTCTTACCATTCTGAGGAATGGATAAATGTGTCCCATCGAGTGAGAGGTATCCACCTATTAGGTCTTGCCAATATCTCCCCAATATAATTGAGTAATTGCTTACATGCATATCAATCACTTGAATGCTAAGGGTTGTTCTTATCTTATTATGAGCACATAAAACCAAGGTTACATCTTTAATCTCACCTATGGTTGTTTGTTGTAGACTATTATAGGAGAGCATGCTTCTGTCATTTTCATTTGTACAAGACAAGCCTATATCTTCCATAATAACCTTCGACATCACACTTGGGCCAAAACCACCATCAATGAGGAAACAATGGACAATCTTATCCATGATATTTACAGAAATATAAAAGGGTTTTTTTTTTATAGGGTATCTAAAGTTATGTACACCTAATTTATCTACAAAAGAATCCTCTTCGTATACCTCTTGGAAAAGATTGGCTACATCGGAAGCTTTTCCTTCCATGAATTGTTTCAGATGCATCTATTGTTCAGGGACAACAACCATGTCTAGAAGGTTTGCATCTGCTTTGATGTTGGCCAATTGATTCAAGATATTGCATTTGGAAGAGGGAAGAGGAGGAGTGATTCTTTCACTCTCAGGAGCCTTAGTAACTTGGAGTGTAGCAGCAGTTGAGGATGATCACGGGCTAGAAAAAATGAGAGGAGGATCAAATTTTCCCTTGGGAGCATAGGCCTTGTTCCTTGTATTGATTACCATAACATCTTCTGGCTCTGCGAAATCTAAGATAGCGATAGCAACTTCTAGTATTTTACCAAAGATCATATATCTGGAACACTTATTTACCTCACATTTGGCTTCTTCATGGTGTTCCTCACAAACTTTACACCAACTCCAAGGCAGGATAGCCTTAGGTTGAAAATTTCTTTCAACTGGATTTCTAGAAGGGGTGTAGAAGAGGATGAAGCTCCAAGGGTAAGAGGGGAAACAATACCCTTCCACTCAAATTCTATCATGTGATTTTCATATCTTGTACTAGTTGCAAGAGGGAGGACATGCATATCTGTCTAACTGATTCTCCCTAAGGAAGACCAATTCTTTCAAGATGTTCTTCATAATCTGAGCAAGTATGCAGAGTGGAACCGAGATTATCAATGGCCTTTTCCTCTAGCCTATGACAGTAGGGAGAAGGCAATGCATTTTAGTAATGCATGAAAGAGGCTTGGTTCTGAGGGTAGATAAGTTCAGGGATTTGTTTGTATAACTTGGTGAAATGGAAGTTGAACGACTTGATGGTCTCACCATATTTATAAGTGATGTTATTGTATTCCCTTAACTTCTCAACAGGGTTTTTAGATTTCCCATAAGTGGATCGAAACCAATAGATCAAATCCTCACAAGTAGATAGAATCTTAGGAGGAAGGTCAAATAAGTCAGCCACATCCTTTCCTTCCAAAGAGTTGATGAAAAAGCGCATGCAGGTGTCATTTTCGTTGGCCGCTATGTTATGACAAGCATTAGAAAATTCCACCAGGTGTTCATTGGTATTGACAGTGTTATTCCCCGAAAAATTAGGCAAGTGTTCCTTAAATTTTGGAAGTGGACGAGTAGCAGGTGCTAGGTTAAGAGGAGAAGACAGATGTCATGGTGTGCTTGTGTCGTATTCTTCAAACTGAAAAAGCCCATACTTTTTGATAAATTTGGTGGGGTTGGTCGTAGATTGGATAGGGATATGGTGGCTATATAAGATACCAATAACTGATGATGATGAATATTGAGAATATGGAGCACTTCCAGTGCCACTAGAGCCACCACTAAATTCCATCTTGTGGATCATAGGTGAGGGAAAGAAAGATGAACCAGATGAATTGGATAAATTTCTCCTTAGAGCACTTTGTTGGGTAGATAACACAACGTTTATCCTTCCTATTTCAGAAATAGGATTGATTTAATGTGACAAGCTCTCCTTCTTCTAGAAACAAAAGAATCTAAGGACATGAAAGAAAATCCAAAACTGAGGAAACAGAAGGTTATTGCCAATTTCTAGACTTTCTACGTCTAGCTTCCAATTGTTCTTGAACAGTAATATCTCATTCAATTTCTACCCAATAATGGTTAAGCTCATCACAGGTCCTGGCGGTGTCTAAAATAGTATGAAACAAGTTCAAAGAAATGTTGGTCTGGTCTCGGAGACTGGGCTCCAGATTGGGTTTCACAATAGGAACAATCATTAATAGTAAAACAGTCAAAGAATCAATTTCATAAAAGAAATATGTACCAATGATAATCGAGCATAAAACTTAACCACAGAGATATTGAAGATCTCCCCAGTACGGTCACCAAATAAATGTTGAGGAAAAGATATGAAATGATCTTACTCAAGCATTTTTAGATTCTTCTTGGCTAAAGAAAAATAGACGAGAATATCACCCTATGTTTATAGCCAACAAAAATAGCATCCTAACCCACAAGTATTAATTACAGGTGCTTAGGTTAGTATTTTATCAACAAAAGGCTTAATGTACTTTTTATGTAATTTTATGAACATATCAGCTGTTGAAATAAATTTGAATATAGAAGTAAAGTCACCAAGATGATAATCAAGATAGATAAGACATAAAGAAATCCTTTATTTCATTCAAATTCACCAAAGAGTCATTTTCTTTACAAAATCTCATGCATAAATTTTGGACCAAAGTCAAACTTAGACATCCCCAATGGAACATACAAAAATACCTCTAACAAAAAATCAAAACTGAACTTTAAAATATGGATCAACTTGCAACAGATTGTTTCCCACTCGACTCTGCACAATAGCCTTTGTCAGTCATGAAAATTAATTCAAAAACAGACAAGTCTACATAGAATATCAAAGATAGATCAACACCTCTGAAAAAAACAAGTGTCTGAATGATGTGATTCAGCCCTAAATATTTTTGTCTACAATAAGACCCTGCTATCAT
The DNA here is from genome assembly GCA_032191745.1 of Picea mariana. Classification (NCBI taxonomy): domain Eukaryota; kingdom Viridiplantae; phylum Streptophyta; class Pinopsida; order Pinales; family Pinaceae; genus Picea; species Picea mariana. The sequence continues at coordinate 10,422 of JASDQU010195478.1, read as the reverse complement.
AAAAGAGAATTAGTCTTGTGATGAATAATGAATGAATGAAAACTGAACTATCTCGGCATAAACTAAAAGAGAAAAACTTAGTATGTTTCTTCTTCTATTCTCTTCTTGTTCCTCCCTTCATTTTTCTTTTAAACAAATTAGAATTGGTTGAAGTAGTTGAGCCAACTAATTAGTTAAGTTAATTAAAAGACTCAACTAACTTTAGCTAGGGGGAAGAGAGGTAATTATAATAAGGGTTATAAATAAATAATAACTAGTAGGTGCCCCTTGTGACTACCTTTAGTTCATAACAATGATAGCAATCATAACATAACCATTAGTTAAGTAAAACACACCTCCCTGTGTCTCCCATCAACATATTCACTTTTGAAAATTTTAGTTCATGAAATTTGAAATCATTTTCAAAAATATTACTCATATATCCAAAATAAAACATGTTGTCCAAAATTTTCTGAAGTCAACAAACATCAACAATGGATAAAAATAAAAAATCGAAAGCCATATTTTCCAGTTTGCGATGCAACCCTTCCTTGATTGTTGTTGTCCCCTCTTGATTTTCTTGAATTTGCCTTTGGTTATGCAGATCCTTTAGGCTTAATCTTGTTGATCATGTCGGAACAATCGTCCCTCAAATTCATCTGAAAAGACATGGATTTGTCAGAGCCATTGGAGGATGAGGAAGGGGCAACAGTGGTTTTTTCTTTTATCAAGGACATGGTGGGCCTCAGTTTGCAATCTCTTTGTAGAATTGGAGGATTTCACTGGCGAGTGGTTAGGGGCATCTTGGACAATGGGGTTAATAGGAAGAGGAGTAGGCAAGGACAAGTTGGGCCAGCCACGATGTTGGGAGACTTTCGGGTGGACAATCTCCTACTATCTATCATTTTCAGGAACCTCAGGTTGCAATGAGACATGAGGAGGTACAGGGATATCTTGGTTTGTGGGACTTGGAAAGGATGCCTTTCATGCCTAGGTTGGACTACTCCCTACACAATCCAATTAAAAAATCTGGCATGAAACAATTGGCCAAGCTCTTGTGAATCAACATCAAAATGTATGGAGAACCTGGCCATTCTTGGGCCTTGGTTCTAATTACCTCTACCTCTGTTTCCTTGGCCATGGCTACCTCGCCTGAAAAAACTCATTCCTGCATGCAAGATTGATTAGAAAATATTCTTTTAAATAACCATACATGGCAACTCTTAAAAATATGAAATAGATTTGGCTCAGCGATGTATCAGACTCATGCAATCCAATACAAATTGTGTTATTGTCTATCAATGAGCAGGGGGTAAAAAGGGTTCTAGGATATGCAAGGGGTTTTTATTGAGAGAAAAATTATATAATGAGGGGGAAAGAAAAATGGTTACTTCTCAATGAAAACAACAATCAACTGTGAAGCAAACCAATAAAACATCAATGTAATCCAAACAAGACACTGCCACTTTCAACTGTCTTAACACTGAAATTTTCTTAACTGTAATCAATCTCAGAACAAGGAGTGAAAAAATTAATATGGGAAGGTGATGGGATTTGTAATTAGAATAAAATGAAATAATAGAAGGGAAGAAGAATGATTGTCGTTCATGGAATTAATTAAGTGATCCATAAAACATTCTGCGAAAAGACATGCACCAACCAAAAATCATTGTGAACAAATAACAATTATTGTGTATTTAACTATCTCATTGTTCATAATCAAATATCCAATATAGTTCCGTCATAAGATAGTATGCAATCCACTCTGTTAACCTTCAAAATCGACCACTGCCCATACATTACTTCAATCAATAAATATACTCAAGGTCATGTTTCCAAAATTAACAATGAATTCACACTATCACTACAATCTGGCCTGTCATTTAAACACAATGATATTCATTAAACATATATAGGGGCATTCAACCTAATAATCTAGATAAAATTGCAAAACTTGATTTAAACAGACAGATAACAACCACCATTCCAATACAAGCTATGCACAAAATAATTCAATCATGCGAGTGTAATTATGTCATTGTATAAGCCCAATTCCATGTGACTCTAAAATGATGGGCCATCCATCAAACATGACGTGGTATCAACAACATGCCTGTCCCAACAAATGATCGGGTTGGAACAAAAAAAAACTCTATGGGTATCCCTGAGTGTGAAACCCAATCTATTCATGTTTTACACAGTGCGCAACCACCAAAAAACTGTGATGCAACATCTCCATTTAAAAAAACAAAACACACAGTCACATTAAAAAATCAACACATCATGTTGAGCCAACAATCTAATACAATATTGCTTTGATTTAATCAAATTGTAATCATTATTTTGTGTACAACTCGTCTTATACAATCAAACAATCATAAGCATGCAGTGGATGTAGTTCATATAGTCTTCCTGGTTGCAATAACCATTCGGCCCCAGAAGGAACTAACAATTACAATGACCATTATTTCATTGTGTAGAAACACCACACACACAATGTGGTATGTGTGAGAAACATCAAGCATTTCTAACCAATGCCCTCTAAACATCCAAATAATCCTTAGTGAAAAAATACCAGTGATTGTGTATCTACCATCCAATTCACCACTGTCATAAAAATCAATCGACCTAGCAAGTTGTGGAAACCACGCATATCACTCATCAATTCGAATCGGGGAAACAACCCTCTCAATTAACAACACTGAGTTATTAACCATAAGGATAGTGACTGTGTGTATTGAATTATGCAATTAACAATGCATGGTTTACGATTGTTATAACAGTGGAAATAAATAGATGTCAAACCAACACGACTATCTCGTAATGGTGACAACTCTGAGGCCAACGGTGCACACACAGGAAGAACCAGAACTCATTCTTCGACAAGTAGAAAATCTATGACAGGGGGCTATAATAGAGGAGAAAGAATCCAACTTGGCCAGTAATGATTCTTAACACATGTAGGGTATAACCCTCATGGTTCTCCAGTCAACAACCACAACGCGGAAGTGAATATAGGGCTGAGAAATTAACAAAATAACCCATTGCGCGACCCCTTAGTGGTTGAAACAACTAATGCGCCAGTTAACAAAACACGGTGATGCAGAATGTCTCCACAAATCAAACCCATAAAATACAAATATTGGATAAGTGATTCAAACGCGTGAGGACAACCAGCTGACCCAAGACCAAACATAAAACTTCCAACCAAACCAGCAAGGATACCTTGTATGATCAACAAATTCTATTAATTCAAGACTATTAAAAAAAGAACCATCAATGCTTCATTCCAAGAACACAAATTTACACATTTGCAATGCTTAAGGAAACACAAATCGATACACTTGAGCCATTAATCATTTGATAATCAGAGAAGACTCATGAATGGCCAAGAAAAGGCATACTTGTTAAGAAAACACCTTAAAACATGAGTTCGTTGAGTGGTTCTTCTCTGCTAGGAAGTCATAGCATAACCCCAGGAACAAAATTGAACAATAGCCGGATTAGGGTGGCATCCAACGAAGGAGAAAATGTGACGTGCAGTAAATGCATGTTGCCTCCATTCACAATGCATTAATTCCTTTGTACATGCCAGCAATATTTCCATCGACACCATTAATCAACCATATATCGAAACCATCACCCATTAAAACCAACAGTGTGGCCATATCACATTTCTAACTTATGCCATAACATAATTCAACCAAGTTCCATATAATTCAACAATTCTCATAACCATTAGCATATATTACCTTTCCAAATGCGCCACCAACATTTCATACCATATGCATATTAACCATATAACTCAATCAAATCGCATAACTATTACTTGCTAGCTAGGATTTTATCATAATCATTTAAATCTTTAATGCATATAGTATAACATAACTCAAATTCTTCCTTTTGCATTTGTTGCATTTCTTTCATTTCTTTTCAATTGTTTGCATGTGGTGTAGTAAAATTGTAGAACTAGATGCCTCTTCTTTTGCATTTGTTATAGTATTTTTTCTTTTCTCCAAATTTCCTTTTATGTATTTTCACTAACATGTTTGTTGTGCAGGTGCAATAAGAACATATAGCAATGATATCAATGAATAGCATAGGTCATAGTAACATAAGGAACTAACATTTCATAAGCTCAAACCATAGCCAATAACAAAGGATCTCATCAAACCATATGAGCCATGTCGAACATCATCACCACATCACATATGAACAGACCTGATCTCCAATATACACGGGGGTCCCACCTACTAGTATTATTTAACTTTTATAATAATACGATTTAGCAACACTTTCCAGGTGAAACTTCATTAACGGTTTTAATCATCAACACATCGCTTCCTATTTATCTTTACCTATGATATTTCTATTAGTTTCTCTACATATTCTTGTTCTCTCCCTGTTTGACATAAATGGAAAAGGGTAACTTTCCTTGGGGATGCTCCTCCTATCTGAACTCTCCTTGGGTATTCTCCCCCTGTATGCACTCTCCTTGGGGATAATCCCTTTATCTGTACTCTCCTTGGGATACCCCCCTATCTGTACTCTCCTTGGGTCTTCTCCCCTTGTCTGCAAGATTCAGATCATTCTGCTCACTTTTTCTCTTCATGGTGCTTCCTCTTGTAAGTCATTGACATATATGAAAATCATTCAAAAATTATTGACACCAAGTATTCATGATGTGTCATATTAACTTATTATCTCCCCTATCTTGTTGTGCTTGACAAGATGATTTTCACTACGGGGTACGAACTACTCCAAGTCTCTGTCGAAGATACTCAAAAGTATCCCTCGGAAGAGGTTTAGTGAAGATGTTTGCAATCTCTCTTTTGTCCCAATGTACTCTAGATTGATGTTCTTCCTTGTAGCTTGTTCCTGTAGAAAGTGATACTTGATTAGAACATATTTCATCTTGGAATGAATCACATGATTCTTTGAGATACTAATAGCACTAGTGTTATCACAAAGTATCATAATGGGATCATCGTAGTCCAACTATATATCCTTCAAATTTGTGCGGTGATCTTCACTTCGAGGTAGAAACTACTCCAAGTATCTATCAAATATACTCAAAATTCTCCCTCGGAAGAGGTTTAGTGAATATGTTTGCAATCTTCTCTTTTGTCCCAATGTACTCTAGCTTTATGTTCTTCTCTGTAGCTTGTTCCCGTAGAAAATGATACTTGATGAGGATTTATTTCATCTTGGAATGAATCACATGATTATTTGAGATACTAATAGCATCGGTGTTATCACAAAGTATCATAATGGGATCATCATAGTCCAACTGTATATCCTTCAAATTTAGTTTCATCCAGAAGACCTGAGTACAACATGTTGTTGCGACAATGTATTCTTCTTATCTTGTAGATAGTGATATTGATAATTGTTTCTTTATTAACCGGGATATCGGACAATCACCCAAATCGAAAGATTCTCCACTTATACTTCTTATTTAGTGAATTCTTCCATCCTAATCTACATTTTTATGAGAAAATAAAGACAATTCATTTCCTTTTAGATACCATAACCCATAGTCTTATGTTGCTTTGAGATATATGAAGATTATCTTTACTTCCATAACATGTGCTTCCCTTGGTGTTGCTTGAAGTCTTGCTACCCATCCAACTACTTGCATCACATCTAGTCTTGATGACATCACATAGAGTAGGTTTCCAATCATTGATCTATAAATTATCTGATCTGCATCCTTGGACTCATCTTCTTTGATCAACTTGCAACTACTTTTCATAGGAGTACCTACAGGCTTACAAAATTCCATTCCAAATTGTTTTAGGATTTCTTTGATATACTTGGTCTACACAATAAATATGCCTATGTCATGTTGATATATGTGAATTCCAAAAAATAAATCCAGCTCACCAATCAAATACATTTCGAACTCATTATTCATGTCTTTAGAAAACATCTAACTCATATGTCATCATCACTTCCAAAAACAATGTTATCAATATAAATTTCAATTATTGATATGTTATCCTAATTTACCTTTGTGTATAGATTGTTTTATGTATTTCCTTTTCTCAACCCTTTCTATTGTAAATACATGTCCAACCTTGAGTATCATGCTCTAGGGGCTTGTTTGGGACCATACAGTGCTTTCTTCAACCTACAAGCATATTCTTCCCTTTCTGACAAATGAAATCCTTCTAGTTTCTCGATGCAAACTTCTTCTTCTAACTCTTTGTTTAGGAAGGTTGATTTGAAATCCATATGATATACCTTGATCTTATTCAAACATAAATAATCCAAGATTAATCTAATATCTTCCATTCTGGAAACTGGGGAAAAAATTTCTTCGAAGTCTAATCCCTCAACCTAGGCAAATCCTTTACATACTAGTCTTTCTTTATTTCTGGTTACTTATACACTCTCATTCGGCTTGTTATGAAATACCGTTTGTGTTCCAATCATGTTCTTGTATTTTGGTCTAGGAACTACTTCCCATGTGTCATTATTCTCCATCTAATTCAATCATTCATTCATATCCTTGATTCAGTGTTCATCCTTGTTGGCCTCTTCAAAACTTCTTGGTTCAACTGTAAATAAAAATGTTGGGTGTTGTTTTGGTGAAAGTATTATTCTTCACTTTTAAACTCGTACATATTTATTCCTGATAATCTTGTCTGGTGGATGATTTTTCTGTACTCGCTGGATAGGTGTCTTAGGAGTTATTTGTTGCTCATCTTCCTCATGTTTTGTTTCCACCTGCTCTTCCTCTTATGCTTCTTCTTCTTTTAGATCTTCTTCACCATCCTACTCTTCTAAGTCTTTGCTTCCTTGTGTGTCCCTCTATACAGTTGTGTCATCAATCATTAGATTGATTCTTTCCATTATTATTTTGTGTCTT
>JASDQU010195477.1:0-11795 GCA_032191745.1 Picea mariana | reverse complement strand
CTTAAGAACCCTTCCATGGAATTCAATTATACAAATTCATTTTTCATATAAGTATGCACCCACTCAATGCATCATGTATGTACCAAAATTCATAAATGTAGGATCATTATTTGTATGATTTCATAGTTTATTGATGCATTCTCACTCAATGCATCCTCACATTGAATCACAATTACCATAATTCAAGCTCATGTGTTTTACAAAGACAAGTTGGAGGACTCAACCAAAACCTATACACATCATCTAGCCACCTCCCCATTACTTGTTAGATCATATAGACACCTTTATCTTTAGTCCAAATACAACACTAGTAATAAAATCCTTTAGTTATCTTTAGTGTTGGAAAAATAGTTACAATCCATGACAACATTTACAAGCAGAGAGACCATTGTATACTTATGCAGTATTATAGAATTTTCCGATTCTCACACACTATGGTACAGTTGATATGAAATAGTGTCTTATGGTCTTTAAGAAAACATCACGAGGATAAATCCCCCCACGTTTTTAAAGAGGTGGTACTAATCTATTTTTAAATAACATGAAAGAACATAAAAATGATTGAGAGAGGACAAAGCTTATTCTAGAAATAGATATTCACATGCAAATAATACCTGAGAAAGGACCAATTATCTTACAGAAAAAAAATATTTACACTATAACAAAATATTGTAAACTGAATGAGTATACAATATTATATGATGGCATTTCCATCACAGCATTCATCATGGTAAGACACAATATTTATCAAAAGAAAGGAAAATATGGACGCCATGTGGCAGAGAACTTTAAATGATCATTTCATTAGATGAAAAAATATATTTTGATAGACACACATTTGAAATCTCATGCTTAAAACTTAAAGTTTGAGAGATTAGTAATGTTATGTCCCTAATAGTTCTCTGGGAACCTTAAAAATAATCGATGTCTTTATGGAATACAAAATAATGCCTATGATTACAATAAAAGTAAATTGAATTTGTCCTTCAAAGAGGACTGGTATGGGGCTCCCACGAACCATAAAATGAAGAGATACCTAGAAGAAAAAAGAAAATAGTCAAGGGTTAGCCTTTGGTTTCATTGTAATACCTTGGTTTGAGTCCCCAAGTTAATAATGTATTTTGTTTATCCATGAAAGGCAAGAATGCTTAGAAATGTAATACTTTGAATACATTAATAAAATACATCACTGTCTGCAAGACAAAAAAGGATAAATATAGGGGGATATGATTCCACGATATAGAGGGGCTATAGTGGCTAAGTATTTTTATTATTATTTTATTCACCCATCTTGGAATTAGTTGGGAAAAGTGATTACATGAACTTCTTGGGGAAGGCCAAGTGGTGCTTTATTTGCATGTAATTATATAAACCCTATTTTTGAGTTGTTTGGGGGTTAATCACTAAGTCCATTTTGGTTCCTCATTCATTATTTCTCTTGGCCTGGGCATGGGAAATGAATTAAGGGAAGAGAAGAGACATTCCTTATTGGATGTAAGTAACTATTGATTATTCCAGAAAGGAATGGATTCCCGTGTGCTTTAGAATGATGACAATTGTGAAAGAACTGTCGACAACTAAGAATTCTTGAAGTTCCAACATTGATATTTCCTGACCAATAGTACTAGAGCCTTGGAAAATAAGTGGAACAACCTGAGGGACTACATTGCAGAGAAAGGGGTTAATTTCTTTGGGTTGTGCAAGTTGAAGGGGAAAAGTGTCGGGGAACCAGGATTGTTGTGTGGTTGGGAAAACCATGAGATATTGATAGTTGGTTGTGTGTGTTAGAGTTGGCTTAGGACTCAACCTTGTGGATTCATATCACTGGCTTGGGGGTGACCTACTGTTAAGATTTGGAACAATATTGTTTATGGTTGGGTGGAACGCATGCCGTATATAACCAATTGGTGAATGGTTTATTTAAATATAAGTGGTCTTTATGTTTTCTCTGTAATTTATGTTCCATTGTGTATTTATTATCTCTAAGATATGTTTATATCATGCATGTTTTCTATTAATGCTATGCATAGCCTATTATTCTTTTATTTTATCATTTAGCATGTTCTTGTTAATTACAAGTGCATGTATAAGGATTCTTGATTAAATAATGGTAACATAAATTTGTAAATTGACCAAGAAGGTGAATTTAAAGGCACTTAGGTTGATGGGTACATTACAATTGGTATAAAAGAAAATCATTTTTGGGTTTTTCGTTGATGGTTATGTCACATATTGGTATCAAATCTTAAGTTCAACATTGGACCCATGTGGTCCAAGAAGCGATGCGAATTTGGGTAAAGTTCATTGTTACAGATTTTGATCAATGACGAATTTGGGGGGAAATGGTAAAAAATCAGAGTGAAATTCCCAAATTCATGAGCAAATTCGAGTTTTAAATGACCCAGAAATATCTAAGGGGTTTAACGACGTTAATTGGTTTAGATAGTTAGATTCATCCTAGGAGGTCAAAATTCATGCTCTAATGGAGGTCAAAGAAGTTGGGAGAGTTTGATGAATCGATGACCAATATCGTGGTTGATTTTCAGATCAATGACCGAGATTCATTGTAAATTGATTAAAAACTTTTAAGTTTTTCAGAGTGTTTCCAAAAGAAGAGAATCGACGACCATGATTCATTTTCATAGATTGATGAAGTTGAAGAATCAAAGGCTAGGATTCATTTTCTCAGTTGGAAGAAGTTTGGCAAATCAATGGTTAAGATAATTTTGAATGGGAAATCAAAGACCCATATTCATCTGGGTTTTGGTCAAAAATTGTCTAAGTATTGAAGTTCTCTAAGAGGGTTCATCGATGGTTGTTGGCCCTTGACCAAGTTTTGGGAAATCCTTGGTCAATTTTGACCTATTTTGGGACTTCGACAGGCTATTGAAGGAGGAGTGTAAGACGAAGCAAAGATCGATGGATCTTGACCCCTTTTTGGGATTTGGGATTATGTAATGGGTATGGGATGTCGGCCCATGGGTTTACCCATGTTTAGGCCTATTTTGTAAAGTATAAATAGATGCTAAGGCGATGTAGTGAGCATATAGAAGAGTTATGAATGGCTAAGTGCTATATCTATGTGATTGAAGGATTGTAAGTGCTCTATGCATACTATGTGAGACTTGTAGAGCTACGTGAAAGTAATTGTAAGAAGGCTTGGTGCTTTACCCTAGCTAGAAGAAGGAGGATCTGGTGTAGTGCGTGCAGATCTCCTGTCTTTTGCGGAGTAGGATTTTGATGCTATGTGCCTGTAAGAAGCTTGAAAAAGATAATAAAGAAGAAGAGTTGGTGGACGTAGCCCTAGGGTGGGGGTGAACCACGTATATGTTGTGTTTCTCTGCTTTGTGTGATGTCTTGATGTGTTTATGTCTTTACTTGCTAAGTGATTTGATATAGATAGATAGATTTGTTTATTCTTTGTGCTAATGATGTATATGGATGTTAGATCTGACCTATGTGAATGTGCTTAGTGCTTGAATCTGCTAGATCTAATCGACCTCTCTATGATAAGTGCTTAGATACATCAGATTTGGATGAATGATGCGATGCTCTATTTTATCTGCAAAGTAGATAGTGGTTGAATATTGATGAACTATTGATGCTAAGTGCTTTGTTAAGTATTACAATCACAGATCTGTGTCCCAACTAAGGTTGGAGACACCTAATTCCTACAACCACCCCTGTCTCTACCTCGGGTGAGATTTCATCTGCTTCATAGGTGTTGCCGAAAGGGCCGGTAGCTAGGGTTTTTTTGGTGCATTGTTGTAGCGTTGAACCCTGGGTCTGCCCCTGTGCCAACAAATGGTTCTATTGTCAGGACCTGAAACTGTGATTGCTGGGAACTAAGGAAGAATAAGCTTTGTGCAAATATCTGACCTGAAACTGTGATCGCTGGGAACTAAGGAAGAAGAAGATTTGTGTAAAGATCCATCCTGAAACTGTGAAATCTTTGTGCTAAAGAAAGAAGCCCGATCTGAAGAAAAGAGATCAAATCTGAAAAAAAGAGGTAAGATCTGTAAGCTCTGTGCTTTGATAAAGGTAAGAATAGTGAAAAGTTTTAGATCTGAAAGCTTTGTGCTCTGTAGAAGTAAGATAAGTGGAAGTTTTTGTTTCTAAGGTATGGATCAAGGTATGTTTGATAGATTCTGTCCTAGCTTGAAAAATAGGGCACTAATGGATGAAAGAAGGTTTGATATATGTAGAATTGATAAGAATAGTGAAAGATATGTTATACCTATGCATATAAAGAATGTTTGGACTAAAAAGTGGATGCAAGATCTTAGAAAGAAATGTTTGCAGGTTAGCTACTATGACCTTGGCGCGCAGTATAGAAAGAGATGGGAATAATTTAAAAGAAAGAGAGGATTAACCCTCTGTTACAGTTGTAGAAAACCGAGACATATTGCTAAGGAAGTCCCTGGGAGATGACCTAGTTGTCTTTGTTGCAAAGCTATGGACCATGAAGTATTGGATTTCCCTAGAATGATTACTAATATTGAAGAAATGAACATGAGACAAGAAAACCATAAGGCAGATACAAAAATGGCATAACCCTAGAAAGAATCAGAGAAAGTATTGCTACAGATAAAAGAAACCCTGGATGACCACCGACATGTCAGTTTATTAGAGATCTTCAAAGAAAAAGAATGCCTTGAAGAAAGAATAGGAGACTTTGACATTGATTGTGTTCTAGATGAGGAAACACATGTGAATATCATGATAGAAAGAACTTGGGAACTTTTAGGGAAGCCTGCTATGACTCCATCATTGGGAGGAATAGGTCTATTTAGAGGAAAGTTGATAAACCTATGTAGGAAGCTCACCCAGATATCTATGAATGCCAATGGAACTTTGAAAAAGGAAGATTTTGAGATTGTTAAATTTATTGAGAACAACGCCCCATTTACCATGTTACTAGGAAAACCTTGGATTGAAATAAATCAAGCCAGAAGGAAGGAAGAAAAAAAAGTTTTAGCACATAAGAAGCAAGAGTTAAAATATTTCATGACTAGAAGGATCACACACTTGATTGAAGAACAAAAGAACATATATAAGCTATTTAACACCAGAGACCTGGATGTCGAATTTTCAAGAACACTAGATGACCCACAGAAGATTGAAGTACCTATTCTAGCTAAAGAAGAAGTATCACCCTCAAATCCTAGGAAAGAATCTCAACAACGCGAAGTAACTATGAAAAAAGAAGATAAGAATCAAAATGGAAAAAGGAACACCGAGGTGAAGCTCATTGGAAAGAAAGATAGAAAACTAAGTAAGAAGAGAGCTAAGGTCGAAAAGTTACAGAAGGTTCCAGAGGGAACTTTGCAGAAGGAAAATTTGCAAAATTGGAGCTTCGTCGGGATAACAAAACAACGTCATATGGCACTTCACCATGGCAAAGCAATATAGCTATTGGGACCAATATAACCATTCAGACAACCCCCTGAATGGGTAGAAAGGCATTTATGGTTCACCACCAGACCGCTGGACCATGCTATAACAGAAAGAATAGAGTTAATGAAGGCTTCTCGACCGTTGCAAGAAATCAGTTACTAAGTTATCTATTTATCCCATTGCGCCATGTACTGAGAACACTTTTTCTAACCATGAATTTGAGCCCGTGGACTTGTTGATTTTACATAGTGATCATTGTGTTATTTCCTTCTATCCTATTGCAGTGTCTAAGTTACTCCTCAAACCCGAATATTTCCAACCCCGAGCGTGTATGTCGGACGAGTTCAGCGTTGCAGAGAGAGTTGTCAAAGAATTTCTAATCGACCTCATGACTGAAAGAGTCATTTTGATGTCTACATGTGTACAAGCATCATCGACGAGAGGACTGTAAACCTCCTCGTCGACTGCTCACGGATCGGGGCCATCCTGACCATTAGTAGAGAAGAGAACCATGCATAAAGACGACCTAGAAAACACGAAGTTGATTCCATCCATATTTCCCGATTACATCTCGCCTCTGGCTGGCATGGTGAATTGTGATAGTGTGCTAAGAGAATTCGAGTACACTATGGTCACTATGTAGCTCTCGAAGGGGATATGCGTAGTTCGAGCAGAGGAGGATAAGATCACAACGTTGAAGTTCAATGATTTCAACCTCGGATATCGCAAGATCTATGGTATGCTTGTCCCATACAAGTACCTAACTAGAACAAAAGGGAAGAACTCAAATATCATCCCTCAGTCATGGACGATGAACCTCGCGTAGTCCACCCTACTGAATTTCATGAAGATCCCATACTTCAAAAGACACCAGGAAGTCAATGCCTGTGTCAAGATGCTATTATCGTGTTACCATGGCGGCTACTTATGGCTAGACCACCACATTACAACTAACCCAATGCTGATCCACAGGATCACAGGACTGAGTATGAAAGGACTTGACCCACAGGACTTTTATCTAGGAAAATCCACAGATCGCGCACTAGCATAGAAAATCAAGGATACATATGGTGAAGTTGAGAAGGGAACAAGAGGCTACAAGGTAGATTCCATCCAGAGTGGCACAGTTCACCTCGCATGTCAATTGATAGCTGTAAAGTTAGTAAGGAAGAACCGACCTATGCAGGTCACCGGATTTGACGTTGACCTCACAGGGAAGTGCGCGGAAGGCCTACAGATGAACTGGGTGAAGTACCTAGTTAACCGGTTGGAACTAGATTGCCGAGAAGCATAGGATCATGGTTATGAATTTCATTTTAGCTGGATCTTGGTCCTCATTGAATTTGTTTCCTGGGAGATGCCAAAAGGAGTGACCTTCCCCGACATAGAGTCGTTCGAACCGCTTGCTGTGAAGTTCACTACCCTGTGGTATTCAACTGATATGAAAAAACAATGGTAGTTGAACATTGTGGTTCATACATACTACCTCCAACTAAAGAAAGCCATCGAAGCCAAGCCTCGCATGACTCTGAACACCCTACAAAGGTTTCGAACACTAATGAAGTTCAGTGTAGATCGACACTTTATATACATTACAACGCGAGAAGATGAACATAAAGAGAAGCTACAGTCATATTACAAACTCACAGAAGAAGATCTCGAGGAGATCACCAAGGAATGGTCTGCTCACCAACCCCACAGAGATATATTATATTGACATCCCAGAGGACACTCATAAAGAAAAAAATACACCTAGAACCAGCAGACTTAAGAAGACTGAGGAGGTATAAAACTTAAGCAGCACCTCAAGGAAGACTGCTTCCATGTCACTTGACCAAGGGGGTGGTGACGAAGTAGAAGCTAAACAGAGAATAGGCGAAGTAACATCACCCAGAGGCGAGGTTGACCCTTTGAAGAAGAGGAAGTTCCCCCCCCGAAACCTTCTTCCCCGAAGAAATCGAAAGCCACCATGACCAAGATGCAGACTATCCTCACCTCTGATGACTTTGAAGTTATATCCTACAGGCCTGGTAGCTTAACCTCATTGATGGAAAGAATGATATTGGTATTACTAAGACCAGTAGCATCCTGTGCTCCTGGTCCCCCCCTCCCCCAATTTTTATTAAATTGAACTTTGATGGTGCTTCAAAAGGGAATCCCAGACCAGTGGGCTTTGGAGCTGTCCTAAGAGACAAGGAGGGGAAAATTCTACATTACACAACAGGCTATTTGGGACTCAACACAAACAATGCAGTAGAGATATGGATCCTTGTCAGAGGGGTCAAGCTAGCAACATATCATAACATCCACCAACACATAGTGGAGGGCGATTCCTAGATCATCATCCAACTTATCACTAAAATCATTCATGGATCACACCCTTCAGATGTCTCACCCAGCTGGAGACTCTCAGGACTACTGGAAGATTTCAGGTCCCTCTTATAACTCAATATGACCCTTATCCCCTCCCATGTGAAAAGAGATGCTAACAAAATAGTTGATTTCCTGGGAAATGAGGGTGTGGATTCTAAGGAAGAATTGATTCATTGGAATGCTCAAACCTATCCACAGACTAGGGTATTAGACCATTGTATAGACTTGGCCAGAAAGATTATCTGGTCCCAGATGGGGTGCCACATAGAGATTGGAGGCCACACATCCCTCCCAGAATTCCAATGATAAATATTGCCAGTTGTCACCCTTCACCTCAGTCTTGAATGGAGGGTGACCTTTATTATCCATAGAGAAAGGGAGGACAAATCCCTGGAGTTTGGTTAATGGCGGTTTTGAGGATTAATTACAGGAGATGGGTGCATATAACAGTCATGTCCACCTCGGTTTTATCTCTCTGGCTTGGCTCGGGCTGGCATTATTTTGCCTTCAAGCCATGCCACCTTGCCTACTTTGAGAAGTGGACTACTGCGTAGTGGGTTCTCCTAGCAGTAATTCAGAGAATGGCTATCCCTCCTAGCTTAGCCATGCCAAGAGAGAGAGGTAGGTCATGGAACGGACCTACATGGTACAACCACGCTTCCTGACAGATATGATTGAAATAGATTGAAAGGGCCCTATCCATTGCCATTACTCAGTGCATGGAGAAGCCAAAGAATCCATCGATGGCCTACATCGAGGAGGAAATTCTAGAGGAACCTATCTAGGTTCCACTAAAATCCCACCTCTTCACGGTACAGGATGGTTTATAGTTTCCCAGCATCAGTAAAGTCAGCACAAGCACCCAGGCTGCCATTGAAGGCACCACCTGCATATTCGAGGAGGAATTCTTGAAGGAATTCCTCCATAAGGCTCCAAGCGTTTCACTCCAAAAAAACACCAGCAAAGCTGAAGAAGAGGTTGAGGCGATCAAGGAAGGAGCCACCGACATCGTGCAGGAGAAACACCCCATCTTGGCACCTCCACTGCTAAATGAAATTGCATAGTTCAACCCAACTCCACCACCTCTCTTCAACCCGGAGAATTTGGAGCTCATCTTTGACCTTAGGAGCCACATGACAGACCAACTTCATCGGGACACCCTCATAATCCAACAGATTAACATGCTCTTTGACACATTCTCGAATGCACCGGCCAAGTAGTGCTGCCCAACCTGTGGGAAGCCCTTTGTTCTCCAACCTAGTGACGAATCTCTCCCCAAATCTTTGGACAACAGACCCCCAAGTGTCAATGATTAGTTTCTTGTTCTTTGATACTGGTACTCTGCACAATTTTTGTCCAACTCTCTATAATGTGACTCTGCAGAATTCTTGTCTTGTTTTATTTTTCCAGCATTTGTTAGTTTTCTTTAGCTTCCTAGGACAGAACTGTAAGGAAAAACATTAGACACCTACTCTGGTTTCCAATTGGTAGGGCAGGTGGCAGATGGATTTTTTGACTGAAAGTATAACATGCAGCCACTTGTTCTGGTTTCCGCTAATTTGGTGGAACAGGTGGCAGGCTGATAACATGTGGATTTTTTGTATTATGACAACAAAGTAATAGGAATTACACCCCCCCCTCTTTTTTATTTACAAAAAAAAAAGAAATGTAATGTTTTGATCATTATGAATAATAAATACATCGTTGGTTGTTAGACAGAAAAGGAATAGAGTTATAGGGGGCTATGATTCCACAAGAGAGGGAGCTTGAGGGGATAACTGTTTATTTTATTTTATAATTACCCATTTTGTTTAATGGGGGGAATCAGTTATGTGAGCTTCTTGGGGGAAGGCCATGAGGTTCTTGATTCTCAAGAATTACATAAACCCATCCCTGGTATGTTAGGGGGTTGGTTCGTTCATTCTCTCTCTCACTCTCATTCTCGTTCTTGTTCTGTTGTTGGTCACTTCACTCACTCACTCATTCACTCATTCCCTCACTTGCTTGTTGTTCACCCCTCTCATGGAGATTTCACTCAATTCATTCCTTCACTAATTCATATTTCCCCATGCGTGTCTTGGCTAGGGAAAGGAATACAAACTGTTGAAGTGCGGCCATGGTATTGTTGGATGTAGAGATTGTTGGTGTAATCCAGCCATGATTTGAGGCTTGCATGTCTGAGATGTTTTTTTCTGTTTCCAACTTTTCTCACAACTATGAATCCTGAGAGTCTGAGCATGGAGATTCTGGACCAGCTGAACTAGAGCCCTAGAAGGAGAAGGACATCCTGAGGGATTGCGTGGCTGATCCGAAAAGATATTTTAATGACAATGGTTGAGTTTTAAAACATGTGTTAATTAACCATTTAGGAAACTGATGAAACAGGAAGAATTATAGATGAAACATGGAAACCATATAAACATATACAGATCTGGAAATAAGCATAAAGAAACAACAAACCATAACAAGAGAAGTTGATAACGGAGTTTGGAAATCTCGCCTACGTCTCAAGGCCTTTGTCTCAGTGGGTGAGACTTTCTTATTTCTGTTCAAATATTAAAGTAAATCATAATAGTTCCAAAATGATTACAAACTAATATGGTCATGTTATACCAGATCTCAAGAACCCAACAAAACTGACGGCACTGAAAATGGATGAACAGAGCTCCCAGAAATGGCCCGCAAAGGTGCTCTCCTCAATGGATTCCCTACATAAAAATGGCTTTGGCTCAACAATCCTTCAACATTTTCCTGTTATGAACCCCCTTCCTACTTTCAAAAACCTTCTTTTTATATAGGCTCAAAGTTGGCAACAAAATACCAACTTCCCCCCAAGATCTGGCCTCAAAAAGGACCCAAGATCCTCCAAAAATAGATTAAATCTCCCAAATTTGGCTAATAATCCATTATAATATTTATTACAAAGTATAAAAACCCACTATTGGCCAAAAATATGGGCGCAAACTCTTATCTTTGGGCTCCTGGTCACCTGGGTGCCTCCATGTGGCCCTGGGTTGGCGCTGATTCGTTGGCCCCCTCCGAGATAAGTTCCTGGTCCTTTGCTGCATGGCCATATGGCCAAGGGATAAGTCTCCACACGCTCTATACCATTTAGGCCCCTTGGTTTCCAGCTCTAGGTCATGTCCTTGGTCAACGGGCTATCCCGACTGACCATGCGCCATCCATACATCAGTGCTAATCGTTTAACACATGGGAATATGGTACAGTCTGTGCCATCGGAGGAACTGGGAGCTAAAATTTTGGGCTAAAAAACTTCTTGTGCCATACCACAATGTAAGGTTATATGCATATGTGTTGGGACCGGGGGCTGGGGATAGGCCCCAACCCTTTTTCTCCGCCTGAAATACCATACAACAAACTTAAATATAAGTTTTGCGCTATATGGTTAAGCACTATTGTGTAGGCAGGCTGGTAGGCCGGCCTACGTGAAGACTTGGCCACCCATAGAGGTCATGGGTTCGACCCCCATGGACCCTCAAACAAACATTTAACCAAATCCAAATAAGGGGTGCCACATGGCATCCCATGATTGGGCCACGTGGCACATTACCATTTTCCAAATTCAATGCCACGTGTCAAGCACTGATTCGACCATTTGTGCTACTTGTCTTCCCCGTCAACATCCTTAGTACTTGCCACATCAGCCAACTACCATGTGTCGAATGGATGTACATCCTTGCCACATCAGCCCGTGCCACATGTCACCCTTGCAGTGGTGCGACATGTCACACTCTGACTCATCCACTTGTCACCTATCATGCCCAGTCAACAACTTTTCACATCAGCCTGCCACTGTACCTTCCACGTCACCATACGATGATACATCCTGTACATTCATTTGCCACGTCAGCACTGTACAAACTATCCAGTCATCAAATTTTGCATGTTCAGCCAAATGAACAGATCGTGATATATTTTGCATATGACGTTCGTTTGAGCATGTTCAAGTTGCGTTGGGTTCGTATCGACGAGGCCTATGCACAAGTCCATTTTGAAGAGATTAT